>JAOVYX010002942.1:0-11360 GCA_035668315.1 Drosera spatulata
CTGTGGGTTCGACCCTTACTTCCACTACTACATTTAAATCTGTATTTATAGAGTGAAGTGAGTGCTCATAAATATTAGTTTGACGTGTAAACGACAGCACGCATCACATCTCACTCTCTGTACCAAAGTTTTGTTCATCCTTTCAGTTTTGTCATTCAATTGAGTTTTAAGAGGTGTCTTCTGGTGTCTGATACCATGCTGCCTGCAGTATTCATCGAACGGGCCAATATACTCACCACCGTTGTCTGAACGGACGCATTTCAACTTTTTTCCAGTCTGTCCCTCAACTGAAGCTTGAAACTATTTGAAAACATCTAACACTTGGTCTTTTGTCTTCAAAAAATAAACCCAGAGCTTTCTTGAATGATCATCAATGAAGGTGACAAAGTAAATTGCACCACCAAGTGTCGCTGGTCGAATCGGATCACAAACGTCTGTATGTACCAATTCTAATAGACATGATTTTTTGGAAAGAGGGTGACTTTTGAAAGATACTCTATGCTGTTTTCCAGCCAAGCAATGTGCACATTTCTCAAGTTTCGCACTCTTTATTCCAGAGAGTAAATTCTTCTTGGCTAACACACTCATACCTTTCTCGCTCATATGGCTAAGCCTTTTATGCCATAACTCAGTTGGATTTTCTTTTTCTACAACACTGTATCTGTCAACAAATACAAGGAAGACTCCTAGTTCCATCTAACAAGAACTAAGGAACATTTACTGAGTTTCCAAGAGCCATTTACAAAAGTGCTGCAATAACCCTCATCATTGAGCTTTCCAGCTGAAATCAAATTCAGACGGATATCTAGTACATGTCTGACGTCCCTGAGAACTAGCGTTGATCCATTGCTGATCTCCAAGTACACGTCTCCAACACCTACCACTTTGACAAGGCCGTCATTTCCCATTTTCAAAGAGTCAATCCCCCGGTATATAAGAATCAAAGAACTCCCTTTTTGATGTGATATGGAGCGAGGCTTCACTATCGATCATCCAACTCGTACCAATGCATGCTAAATTGATATTATCCTCATAACACGCAATAACGAGTCCATCTGTAGCAGTCACGACTCGAGAATCAGTCTCAAAGTCTTTCCTTTCATTACTGCTAGGACCATTTTTCTTCTCTCGTCTTAGCTGAAAACAGTTTTTCTTGATATGACCCATCTTGCCACAATGATGGCATTCAACATTTTTCTGCCACGACTTGGATTTGCTACGACCCTTGTACTTACTCTTTTGACCTCTACTCTCGCTCCTCCCCCTACTCTCACTCACTAAAGCATCGGGATGAGAAGAAGAAGAACCTTGAATTTTTCTTCTCATCTCAAAATACCACTTCTGGTAAAATCCAAGGTGACGACACCTTCAAGAGCTGAATTACTCAAAGTCATATGGAAAGTCTCCCAAGAGTCTGGTAGGATACCAAGTAACCAAAATCCTTGTACATCATCCTAAAACTTAATATTCATGTCAGACAAGTGATCTAAAATCCCTTGAAATTCATTCAAGTGATCGGATACATATTGATTATCCCTATATTTCAAGCTCATAAACTGTTAAATCAGAAATATTTTGTCGTTGCCGGTTTTCCTAGCATATAAGGACTCCAACTTTCTCCATAATTTCTTAGCATCTGACTCCTTACTAATGTGATTCAATACATTATCATCAACAAACTGTCGAATGAATCCGCATACAACCTTATGCTCTAGGATCCATTCGTCATCCTATTTATCATCCGGCTTTTTACCACCGAACACTGATAAGTGTCATCGCTTAACATAAAGAAGATCCTTCATTTTTTTCCTTCCACACATGGTAGTTTCTTCCATTTAAACTAACCATCCGTTGAGTACTAATTTCCATCGTTTAAGAAAATCACAGATGCTCTGATACCACTTGTTAGGGAAAAAACGATAACTTTCCCAATTTGTTTAAACCTGCGAGGAAATGTTTCAACCAGCTAAAAGACAATATGCAATCCGACAAATCAAAGACGAGTTTAACACAACACTTTTAACGTGGAAAATCTCTCAAAATATAGGGAGTAAAAACTACGAAACTGATCTCGGAGTCCACTCAAACACTTCACTATCACGGTTTTGGTACAGAATCAAGTTCTACTAGGTACACAACCTAGATATCACCACAAATAAGACGATAACGTCTCTGATCCTACAATGACGAGATTCATAAAAACATAGTGAAGATCAAGAGTCAACAGCAGAAACACCAAGAGAATAAGGAAAGAAATAACCAAAAAATTATCGGTGATGTTCGGGACAAGATTGATGGCTGTACGAAAACTCCGATGGACGATCCAACCGTTGAATACGAAGAACTGGATGTCGTGTACACGATGACCAAAAATCAGCTTGATCCAACCACGGATTGACCTCGATCTGGCTGTTTTTCCTTCACTATGCAGACCAGTTTTTTCCTTTTTTCTCCCTTTTTGCTCTCTGCTTTGCTGTTTTGCTGTTGCTTTTCGTGTTCTATGACATTTCTCACACCCGACTGCCTTTTATTTTTTGGAGACTTGGACTGCCTTGAGAAGACTTGGACTAAGTCTTGTGCATTGAACAAGCACACATAGAAGACAAAGACGTTGGGTTGAACCAAGGCCATTTCAACACATATGTGCTGATGTTTAGATAAATCTATCTGTATTGAACTTGGACGGACATGTTATTGGCTGATTTTTCGAAGTTTGTGCTTGAACTTTTAGTTGTCCTTTGCTTGGATCTCAATTCGAAAAGTCACTTTTGATTTATGCTTCAGTCCAATTTTTAGTATTTTTATTAATCTTCTCCGATGCTCATATTATAATAATAATTCTCGGTTTAATCTGGTTGTGCAGGATAACTCTCACGATCGCACTTCATGAGTCGAAGGCTCAGGCTAGTGAGTCAGCCGAGGTGTATAGTTGCCTTGGAGGTTTTTTGTTTGATGGTGGCAGTATAAAGTTGTAAACAAAACTATACCGAGGAGTACAGACACTCGATTCAGCTTTACACGAGGAACAACAGAATAAATTTTCGCTACCACTGAAGACCGACAAGGCATGAGTTGCGATCTCGTGAAGCTTTGGGTGCAAGTTTTGTAGAAGATTGTTAACCACTGAAGAGCGGAACGTTCCGCTCGAGCACAGGCACAACACCAGCCAGCTCCTTTTGCTAGTTATTTGTTCCATTCATGTGAGGCGTCCCGGTCTTTGTCGGGAAATATGTCATGTAAATTTTGTTCATAATTGTCGGCTGTGCTGCTTGCATAGCATCATAAAATATTGTGAAAATAATTCGGTTCAATAATAAAATTTTCTTCTTTATTAACTATGCACATCCTGCGTCAATATTGCAAGTATGATTTCCCGTCGAGACTCACATCTGATAACTTCATGTCTAGAGAAATAAGGCGATTGAAAAATGCAGTATTGCTGGTGAATTTATCCTGTTGATGAATGCCAAATACGAGAGTCGTGGCTCACACATTAACCGTGACCAATTCCATGGTGTTGGTTCCATTCTAAATACTAGAGACTTACACCTATGACTACTGAATTGCCATGGCAAAGAAATTAATTCATCAGAACTTTTGCGAATTACATCAGTGAGACAATAACATGCTAGATTTGGGGATAACAAGCATGCATGAACAATTACATTAAATCATAGAACAGATTCCGCACATACAATTCAACAAAAGACACTAGCTGAACAAATTCACAAACTAAAATCCAGCATGGTAATGGTTCTGGGCTACGGCTACAGCTCCCTACTGTACCTGCATTCCCCCCAATGACCCAAACATCACTGTTAACAAACAGTGAACTTTTTTTCTCCACCACTTGAATTATAGCTCCGTGGTTATGTCTAAATTTTACACCATACAAACAGAACAGAAACAAAAGAGGCACACAAAAGCTGACTAAACGAATGGTGAAGAAATAGACTAGGGGCCCAAGAAATCAAACTCCGGAGACATCATGTGGTGAAAAAGGTCCACAGTTTCTTCCCTATTGATGTTTCGCCGGGATGCATGGGCTCATCTTCATCTTCATCGCCTTCTGTTTCTTCACCCTGATGATCTCCATCTGCATCTGGAGTTCCATCACGCTCCACATTCCTATCTGGGGTTCCATTGACCTCCTCGCTCAAAGCTCCGTGTTCCATTTTTCTCCCAGTGGTATTGCCAGCATCATCCTGAGGCTGAGCCTTGGCCTGTCATTATTGAATTCATGATTGACATATCGACAATTAGTTCAACAAGTATCTTCGACTTTAGAAGAAGAAAGATTGGGTACTATCATATAGCAATAACATCTTATTACTATCTATATTGACAACTATAATAGTATACTAATAGATATATATAGACTACTATAGAATCTCTTATTATTAGTAGTAGAGTAAGATAGTAGAGTAAGATAGAGATAGATATAGACAATCTAGCATAACGAGGATATTAGTCATCAAAGACAAGAAATTGAAGTCGATGAGAATATGAGCTTTTACTCAAGAACGTCTATTTTATTTTATTTTTAAATCTTTAAATTTTTTAATTTTTTACTTTTTTTTTTTTTTTTTTTTTTAAGTAAGAACGTCTACTTTAACTGTAACTAAACCAACGAGCTGCCTAGGTGATGTGTACATGGTCATCAGCTGCGGTTAACCAGCACAATGACCACAAAGGATGTTTGGTGCTTTGGTTTCATTTGTAGGCATCAGACACCGAACAAAGAAACAAGTACCGCTAAGTACAGATCAAGCGATTGTATAATATAAAGCAATATAGCTCACAGGACAAGTATTCATAAGCGATTTCCCGAACTGACTTGTCAATATCAATTCTTACCTGCTCCAAGTTTACGCCTCTGTCTTTCTCACTTGCAGCCCCAGCTGAATATGTTGCCTTTGATGAACTTTCACCTTGAGTACCACTGCCACCAACTGGTCCATTTTTATTCCTATTCAGCCTGGATGAAGTTCCACCAGGACCAGTGGTGCCGACACTGCCAACAAGGAAAACAAAGAGATATCTCTTATTAGCTGAAAGCAAAAGTAGACTGTTCTATCAAATTACAAGAGGGGGAAATGAATGCATACACAACATTCAAGCAATTTGGAAACAAGATACTTACTTTCTGCCTTTTCTAAGATTGTAGCGTATTACAGGTTGAGTTTTCTCTGCCAGTTCAACTTTTTGACGCCTCTTCCTTCGCCCACCAGCCATCATACTGTCACCTTCGCTGTCATCTTGTGGGAGACTGGCTGTGGTCTGAGACTTTTGGGCACGACTCCGCTTCTTTACATTCGGCTTATTTCCCATATCGGCAAAACTAGACTCTGACTCTTGAGGATACCCATTCGGATGTTCGTTTTGATTTTCCTCAGCAGTATCCCCAAGTATAGCCTTGGCTTCTTTAACGACTGCCTTCATCGACCTTGTCCTACTCCCCCTTAGTCTTCCTCTCTTGCCGGCCCTAGGCCCACGACTCAAGCCAGAAATCTCAAAGGCTTCAGCCTCTTCATGCTTCGCATCATGTATGCCAGTTTTCTCCCCCACAAGAGACACACCACCAAGGGTAGCCACAACATCAGACTGCATCCTCTCAACATCCAGAGAATCATTCACAAAACCAGAGGACGATTCATTATAATCTTCGGCAACATCAAATCTTGCTGATAAAGTCTCCACATTGGCTTGCTGGCCGACCAGAGAGGGTTCCCCAGAAACATTTTGCGCAGGGGAGTTTTCATTTTTGTTACTGGGAGAGAACAATGAGGCACATTTCAGAATCCAATACAGTTTACCTCCAGATTTAGGAGTGGCAGTAACACCAATCTCTGGGCTTGTCTCGATGTTCGTTTGTCCAGGTGTCTGACCCTGCTTGCTTCCGTTTCTCACATAAGTTTCAGCCACAGGCTTAGAAAGGAGCTTTGGACTTTCCATGTCATGCATAGATTGATTTGAAAACACAAATGAACGGATGATCTCCCCACAATTCTCACAGCTCTGCAGTTTCTCAAGAAAAGCAATGAGGCGCTCCTTTTCCTTCAAGAACTGTTCCCTGTTATCCTTTACCTTACCATTAAGGATAACAAGCCCCTGAATATCCTTCTCTATATCAAGGCGATACCTCTCAATATCCCTCTTATTTGCAGCTAGCTCCTCCTTTTGCTTGTCTAACTTGCGTCTTTCCTCTTCCAAATCATTCATTCCTCGCTCTGCCGCTTCTCTCAATTCGTTAATTTTGCCCAACTCCATTTCTCTCTCTTCTTCGAAAAGTCTCTGACTTTCACGAAAAATCTTTTCCTTGTCTTCCAGCTTTTTCTGCGTATCCATCTCTAGCTCTCTTTTGCGCATTTCAAAGTCATTCATCAGTTGCGTTCTCTCACTTTCAGCCCTCTCAGAAAGGATTTTCTCTTTATGCGCCTTCTCGGCAGCGAATGCCTCTTTGGCCAACTCAAGCTCTCTCAGTTTTTTCTCAATGTTAGTTTGAGCAATCATATTCTCATTTTTCAACCTCTCCTCTTCTGAACGTCTCCACCGCTCAAACTTGTCCTGCTCTGCAATCAAGTTCTTCAGATCTCTATTGATTGCAGCTTTTTTCTCATCAAGAGCTTCCCACTCTTTCTCAAATGATTCCCTCTCTACCTTCAGCGCATCAGCTTCTTTCATAAGTACTTCTTTCTGAACCCTATACTTCTTGATCTCTTCTTTAAGCTCTGACCGGAGCCGAAGGTGCTCTGACCTCTCTTCTTCAGTTACCTTAAGATGTTCCCTCTCTTGCTGAATCTTCAGCAGCTGTTCCTCTATCTCGGACTTCCTTTGTTCAAGTTCTTCCTTGAGGCCGAGCAAACTCACCTTCTCAGTCAGCAGATCTTTCTTTTCACTCTCCAACTTCTTCTCCTCAGCAAGAATAGACTTCTCTTTTTCTTTCAAATCCTTTGATTTCGACTCAAACTCTTTTTCTTTGTCCTTCAACTTCTCCCACCTCTTTTCTAATGCTGCTTCTCTTTTTGCAACCTTCTCTTCCATATGCCTCACCTCGATTTCCTTCTTCTCCGCCTCATCAGTTTTGATCTTTACTTCATCATCAACAGCTTGCCTTCTCTGACTAATTTCCAAGTCAAACTGCTCTTTCTTTGCATCCAATTCTTTTTTATGTTCTTCAACCAGCTTTTGAATCTCATCCTGCATGAAAAGAAACAAAGAAATATCAGGAAACAAGAAGTTACCACTCAGAATGTGCCTGACATCAAAGTCGTCAACTCTCGACTCCAAAAGATAAACAGGTGATTTCTACATTCTGGAAAACTACAACCATTTAACAGCATGCTAATATCATATGATCATATCAAACAATCCTACTCCCTTGGATCATGGAAAAATAGTCTGAACCGGGAAGGTAAAAAAGAAGGTAACAATTAACAGCCAATAAAATAAGGAAACAGCAAGTGTGGAACTCACAAGTCACACTTCCGGAACCCAAAAATATGAAAGTTGAGCACCTTACATCTAACAAATTGCATTTTCTATGAACATTTGAAACTTCCTATCTGGTGTTTACTGCATTTGCTCAGTCCTCTGGCTAGTTAGAAAAACTCAGAGAAGACTTGATGCTATGTGAGAAAAGGTGGGAGCTGAAAACAGTAACAGGTGGGGTTCATGATACTGTTAAACTTAAATCGATGTGGTCTCTTCTCCTTGGAAGACATATTTTACAAAATCCTAAATGATCACATCTACAAGTCTAATGAAATTAATGAGGAAAGGAAGAGAAAATGAAGCCAGGAGAGGAGGCCGAAAACTCAAATAAGGGGAACCGTTTTAGCTATCAACATTTAAATTAACAACAAGATTTGCTTGATGTAAAGAAGACAGGTAACTGAAGTTAAGCCATAAAAATACATTGCTGCCACAAATACTCACTTTCTCTCTCTTGCTAAGCATTTCCTCCAATGCAAGTAAATCTTTCTCTTTCTTTTCAATTCTCTTTTGGGTAGCTTCAATATCCTGGATCAAATGAACACTTTTATGAAGATAGAATTCACAGCAAGATCGGTAAACAATGTAAAGAGAAAAGCATACCTTCTCTTTTGCACTCAAACTAGCAAGTCTATTGGATATATCTTCCTCTTTCTTCACCAACTCTATCTTGGAAAGATCTATCTTCTTATGTGCCTCCTCTAAATCTTTTTCCTTCTGCTTATAACTCCTTTCAAATTCACCAACTCTCTCCTCCTTCTGATCCAAGATTCTACGTGTTTCACTGATCCGCTCTTCAACAGCCTGCAATCTACTTTCCCATTCCAGGAGATCCTCCCTCTGTCTGGACATTGTAGCTTCGTGAGCTTCCCTCCTATTACAAAGGAAAATGGACATCTCAAGTCATCATCCAGACTACGATCATAATATACGAAAAGTAAAGAGCAAAAACTAAATGAAGGAGCATTATGATAATACATAGTATGTGGAAAAGAGACATACTCTAAGTTAAAAGATGCCCGTTCTCTGCGGAGTGAATTCTCACGAACCTCCAGTTCGTGCATTTTCCTATCTAGCTCAGAAGATTTTCTGTTAGCCTCAGCAAGTTTGCCATCAACTGCTCGCATCTTGGCTTCTACTTCTAACAACTTCTCCTCGATACTAGCTTCCAAAGCTTTGGCTTTGGCCAGCTTTGAATCAGCGGTATACCTGATTTCGGCATATTCATTTCTCATTTCCCTCAACGCCTTCTCAAGCTGCAGCAACAAACATCCCATAAGTTACAAGCAATTCCAGACTGATCTTATCTAATAACCATGTCACAGATCAAAATTTGATGTTGCCAACAATAAGACATAGCCACCTCCAAGTAGGACGTGAATGCCAATGAAAAATCAACTCTACACATCTATAGGAGTACAACCAGACGGAAGCATTGAAAGACAGTAGGGAGAAATTCAGATTTCCCTGCTGGATTAAAAAAAATTACCCAAAGGAAGGAGCGGTACAACTACTTACTTCACCCTAATCCATCAACCTATGTATACAAGCACAATTATTAAGGGAATACAAGCTATTAAAACATCAGATGCCAACTCATCTCTCCAAATTAATCAAGCGGAAGATACAAAGCGCAAGCTGGCTTCTAACTAGTACATTTCCGTAAAGGATCTGAAGTAAGAGACTATAGACAAGTAACTCCTCTTGTTACACTGTAACAAAAGACCACACATACATTGAACTACTAAAAGGCATGGATACCTACATCAATAACACACTGCTTCTCCACGCCCAGAGCCTTCCGTAGACCTTCCTCACGCTTCTCAACTGCAGTGATTGCAGCTAGATGCGCAGCTTGCTCTCTTTTGATTGCGTCTCTGTTCTCCTCCAAAGCCCGCTGGAATACTTCATACTTGGAAGCTAATTCTTTCTTCTCAATCACCAATAGCCCCATATTGTATTGGTACTCGAACAGCTGCCAGGGTACACATCGCTCATCAGCTGTCTCAATCAGTAGGATTAAAGAACATTTCAATATGAACTACATGAGAAGTTCAAAAGAATTTTTCATAAGGCACAGCTTGACATTCTATACTCAAGCTGGACAACAAGAGAAACATGCCAACATAATAGTTAAACATATAGTAAAACCAAAGGCGAACGTATTGGGAACAAAGACCCTCCTAATTCTATCTCCTTGATCAACACAACAACAAATCAGTTACATAAGAACCATAAACAGACCCACACGAAATAAGGAATTACACTGACGGAGCGCCCGGGTCGAACATACTGGCTAAAACTTCAGAAAATAATCACTTCCCCAATCCCAAAATTGCAAATAGGAGTAATATATCATTCACCAACTCTTTCACAGCCTAACTCAAATATCCTGTTATAACTAGCTTGAAAGGGCATACATCAACAAATGGTGGAATTTCGTTCAAACTCGACTATAAACAACCCCCCTCACAAAACAATAACCAATTATCACTAAATCAGATTTCAAACTCAAAACTGAAACCAATTTTGAATAAATTCAGCAGATATTCACAATAACCGGAAGGCAATATATCCCAATTATCCTACGAGGCAACTACAGAACTACTCCATCACTCCCAAATCCTACCCAAACCCTAATCCATCGCAAACCCAATTGAACCTCCCAACTCCAAAATCAACCCCACAAATCCCCAAATCCAACGAAACCAACACCGACCCACCTCGTTCTCGAGCTTGGCCACCGTCTCCCCCAAGTCCCTCCCCTCCTCACCACCACCCTCCGCCCTTCCATTCTCATACTCGAGAAAAGCCACCGTTTTCCCCTTCCCCGAACCCGAATTCAACCCCTTCGTCGCCGCCGTTTTCTGATTCTCGCTCCTCGGCGTCAGCTACAACCCCGGAATCCACACCAATACCCCCAAACCCTCACTCAACTTGACCCGAACCGAATCGATTTGACCCGAATTTCGAGGATTGGGGACGAAACCCTAGAAATTGGGGGAGAAATGGAAACCCTAACCGGAAAAGAATTCGCCGGAGCGATCGAGCAACGTTTTCCCTCTCTAGATTATTTTTGCTTTTTGTTTCTCTCTCTCTGGGATGAGAGCTTTTCTGCGTGCTCGTGGTTTGCGTTTGAGTGAGTCTGTTTTTTTATTTTTCCACCTCTTTTATGGGGGAGTGCGAAGTGACGGTAATGGGGTTGATTGAGAAGGGAGGGGTGTGATGGGAGAGTGAGGGTGTGGGGAGGGGTAGTATGGGGATTCTGCAGCGGGGAATATTGTTTTTCTGGTTCGTTTGGATTTCTTTTTCTTAGAGGGTGAGTGAGTGCAGTTTGGCTTTTTGGCGTGGGAGGAGAGAGTTAGTCCAGTGATGCCGTTAACGTCAATGGTACAGTGACAAGATTGTACATGAGAAGAAGTCTTAAATAATATATTTGATGCGACTCAAAATGATACCCTCAGTCCTTACAAAATGGTGGCGTTTAATATTACATTTATACTAAGATAAAGTTCGATTTTAATTTTATGTAATAATCATGTAACATTAGTGATAGAAGTTAAAGTTGTTCAGACATGATTACTTGAACATTATCATTGGTGAATATCACTGTCACTGCTTTACATAGTAAAGTCTTTTTTTTACTCCATTTATATATTTATATATTTATATTTATTTGAAATATTTTTTTTATTTTATTTGACAGCTCATACAAAAAGCATACTTGTACTAATCTCGGTTATGTATTCAGGAGAATGGAATATACCAAGCTGACAATGCCACCTTGTTCCCATGTGCCCAGCTCAAATACAGTTTTCTCATCCTCTTGGGTGTAAAATACTCCCATCCCCTCACAAAAAGTATAT
>JAOVYX010002943.1:0-11359 GCA_035668315.1 Drosera spatulata
ATATCTCCCACAGCCTTCGCTCAAATTTTACCACCACGCTCGAAAAATCATGTTATTAATTAACATATAATTTTCCATTTTTTCCGCGACAAAAGTTATTCCAACTTCGTCACATGTTTTAATGTTATGAACGTAACGTTACGTCTCAAAACTTTGAAATGAGAATTTATTATATAAGAAGGAAACCCATATTCTCACTACATTTATCAATTACAATTATTATTTGATCATAATTTTTCTATATTCATTAATATTTATTTGATCTCAATTTTCTGAGGATTTACAGTTCTTTTCCAAGGTCATCAGGCGACCTTGAATAGAACTCAGATGGCTCTCAGATTCCTCAACTTTCTAATCTGACCTGGGTATTTAGCTTTGTGAGTAAGACCTTGAGTCTGAAGTCAAACTTATCAACCTTTTCAGTAGCTTGGTAAAATTTTCATCTCAGTCCGAACTTCAAATTCTTGAATCAAAGTCGGGTCAACAATTACTCCAGCAGTAGTCTGTTGTCCAGTAGGAGTTAGAGAGGGAGAGTCTGTAGACATAGAGTGCTCGACTATCTCTATATTAGCCGAACCTCTGTCAGGACGATGAGAGACTTCTCTAGAAAAACGTGGAAAAAATGGTGGAGGAGCAGATTCAGCAGCAGGAGGTGGTGGTTATGATGCTGATGGGACATGAATATCTGCTTCCTTGGGGTCTGGTCCCACACAGAGTTCTTGATCGTCTTCTGTTGCAATGATAGCATCTTCTTGCTGCTGCTCCTCTATGATGGCCTCTGAGGAATGGACAGAGGTCTGTGCTACTGTTTGATCAGCTCTGTCCTTAATAGCTGTCTGTTGTTGTTGATCAGAAGACAACACCTTCTCTTGATGGCTTTGTCCATCACCCCTTAGTGGCTGTGTGTCATCATCATCGTCATCATCACCTCTCTGAAGTCTGGAGGTGTCAACAGCAGATTGAGAAATGTCTCGTGCTGTTGACCTCAACTCCTTCACTGAGGTCTTGGCCCTCTCAAGGAACTGGTTCCAGACCTCCGTTAGAACACTGTCCATTCCATTCAGCCTGCCCCCATCCTTTATTTCTCCGGAGGTTTCGACTCTCCCATTCCTATCGGAGGTAGCAATGACAAGTCTGATCCCTCAGCGTCCTCCCTTTGTCGTTTCCCCTTCAAACATTCCAACAGCCATCACTGCCCAAAACTACTTCTTGGTCATCTCATTTGCAAGATTAACCGCTCTCAGCATTCCCTTCTCTTTGCGTCGGGAAGCTTCAGATCTCTGTTGCCCTTCAGACGTCTGTTGACCTGAGGATCAAACTCAATTCTTATTCCTTGAGCTCCTTGTCTGATGCTCTTTCTCCTCATCAGAGGTATATTATCGTCTTCTTCCCTCTTCTTCTTCTAGTACAGAAGGTAGGGAAGTCTGATCCTCTATCCTTTTGCTTTCTCCTTCCGAAGCCTTCCTCTTCTTAAAAGATTTCTATCCTACAGAAGGCCCAGCATCAGACTTTGCAACTTTGAAGGAAATATACTTGGTGGAGGGGAACTCAATTCTAGGGTCTCCATGCAGCTTCCCCATTTTCTTCAGGTAGTAGACCACCAACCTGATGCACGATTTCTTCTTGGGGTTGCTCTTGGCCTCAGCAATATTGTCCCACCATAGGTTGAGGACAATATGGGCCCAGTCAATCTTGGCCCCGACAACAATGACGGCCATAATCTTGAGGTTGAACCTCGAGATCTGATCAACTGAAGTAGTCTGACGGAGCAGACACTTTTTCACTATGGATGCCAGATATCCATAGTGGGTCAGTGACTCCTTTACCAACAGAACTGCAGTCCTCATTGGGGTGTTTCCCATCATCTTCTTCTAACCCTCCACGAGGACCCTGTCTGGGATCCCTTTGTCTCAACTCTCTAGCTGGTGGAAAAACCTCCTGATTGACACTATGTCGACGGTGATGTCTTTGCCGGCGACGTTGCTCATGAATTCCTTCTCATTCAGGTCGTTGAGGATAAGACCATTGCCTAGAAATTCATTGGCCCGTGTGTATGAGATGTTGCAGGTGATGCCAAGCAGAAAACCCAACCCACTCTTCTTAATCATACCCAGAACTTCATCAAATTCGGGATTGATTCCGGTCAAATTCTCAAATCTGAAGGCCAAACCAGTCTGAGTGCTATTGAATGATGTCATTTCTAGATGGTTTTACTTGACTAGGGTTTAAGGAAATTTGAGAGTATAAGTAATTTTGGAACTGCCATAGAAATTCTTAGAGATTGGAAGAGTTCTCAAACCTTAAGTCTCAGTACATATATACGAAGGGAGGGAAAACCAAAATGTCACACACAGAGAGCTCACGAATAAATCCTAACCACACAAAAGTAATGAATAGAGAGGGAGAATCTGAACAGTTAGAAAATGATGAGAAAAATATTCCAACTTCCAAAAGAGATAAGTGTGGTTCTCTTTATATGCGCAACGACAATAAGTCGCGGGCCAGAGTATCGGCCGATTGGGTGGAAGGCTGCCCTCTTCAGGGGGACCTTCGGCATGTAAGTGAAGGTTTAATAAACCGAAGTACACGCAAGAGACGTAGTGAGTTTGGGCCGCGAACCCAAATCATGAGTAGTATTTATGAAAAGCAGAAACATTTTCACAAACGATAATGAGTTTTCAAATGATTTTGGTGGATGATATGTGACTGAGAAATTGGCCCAGGTCAGCGTCTAAGCCTAAAAAATCTTTCTTCATTTCTGTCCTCATTGAAATCTGTCATTCATGTTGGGACACGGACTTGCGATGGTTAAGAAAGTGAAAAAGAATATAAAAGAGAACAATGACGTCTATGCTTTTAATATATGTATAGTTTGATATGGCGTTCATATTTTTTACGACTATTAGAAAATGTTTTACAGGTACTCATCGATCGCCATAGTCGGACGAGTATCCTGCAAATCGAATACATAGACTTTGGTTGCTGAGCTTTTAGCTCACGGTTATGTGTTTTATTTGCAGATCCATCACCAAGCAATGCTGAAGCGCTAGAATGAGATTTTATGCATATAGATATTTATCTCATTATCCGAAATGTAATAATGCTTGTTGGAAACCACTTGTAGGCGATAAGACATTATAATGTAATCGGGATTGCATATTATTATTTGGAATTATGACTTGTATTGTTTAGGTAGCTTCCTTAGCTTCTATACCTACAAACCCGTTTGGTTTGATTGACCTTGTCATGGACTGGGTCTATGACGGCATAACGTCACGTGCCGGGCATTCCGGATTTCGGAATGTTACACTATGATTTCTGCTACTCCTCTATGCATGTACCCGAGGAAGCTGACTGCATTGTACCCAGAGCACTAGTTTCTCAAAATTATAGTCGCAGATCCGTTTTGAGGCATTGCATCTGCTAAGCATTAAGAGGTGATTCTCATAATTCCACGGACCTTCTGCAAGAACCCTTTCCAAGTTTGTGACCGGCCCGAACTTGAAAAAGGAAAATATTTCCCCTTATCATTTTGACCCCGACCCCCCCCCCCCTTCGTCGACCACGCTCTGATTACTGATGATTACAGGATCTCCACTGTCACCTTCCATAGGGAAACTAATTTGACAATGAGTTTTCTCTTTGGGAACCCTCTTCCTCCCCTTGGGGGTGTAAGGCCGACATCCACACACTCCAACTCCGCTAGGGTTAGTCGTAGACTCTTGCCAATCATCCGTACACACTCCTCCATTGCTTCCTTCACGTTCTTCGTCAGAAGGCGCTCTCTAGATTCCATGAAGACACCTTTCAGACAACAACCGCTACTGGACGGCAAGCAAACCCTCTCCTTGGAGAGAAGGCGGCTCTCCTCAGAGCAAAACCCTAGGTGTAACGACCCGAAAACTTTCAGAAAATTTAATTTCATGATAATTAACGTGAATGTTAAAATATCGTATGTTATAATTTATTTTGTAGGGTT
The DNA here is from genome assembly GCA_035668315.1 of Drosera spatulata. Taxonomy (NCBI): domain Eukaryota; kingdom Viridiplantae; phylum Streptophyta; class Magnoliopsida; order Caryophyllales; family Droseraceae; genus Drosera; species Drosera spatulata. Next base: position 3,980 of record JAOVYX010002943.1, read on the forward strand.
AAAAGATTTGTTTGACAATATAATGGGGAAAGAATACAAAATATGAATGAAATGCAATCCTAATATACAAATACGAGAAAATACGGTCTTAATACGAAAAAATCATATTTATACGAAAATGACCTAAACCTAATTTTGCAACCTATTTTCCTTTATGTCAATTTCTACTCCACGTAAATTAAATTAATATCCATTAATTATTTACTTAAATTATTTTAATTGATTTAGTTTTTTATAAATATAAGCTCTCTTCTCCTTCAAAATTTCTTACAAACATAAAACAAAACACTCCTTATCGTGCAAGATTAGAGTTGAGCAAGAAAAGAGAAGAAGCAGAAGCTTGAGGAGAAGAGGAAAAGGTAGGTGGTAAGGCGAGTACAACGAGAATCGTTCATCGTTATTAAGAGAATGTGATCATCTTGATTAGAAATTTTGTGAAAAATTACACGCTCTTTGATAAATTCTAATATTAATATATATTGACTTTTTATATGTCTAGTTTCTAATGAAGGTAATAGATCATGATTCGCAATTGTGAATCTTAAGATATAAATTAAAACGTACGGATATATCAATCTGTAAAAAACTGGTTATTGGGATGACTTTGTGGCTTAATATAAAGTAGGCTATAAAAGACAAGCCTTATATCACTGAAAAGATATGGAAGTCTAATTTTCAAAACAATTTATAAATAATTATTTGGAGTTGTATGTAGAGAGTTATAAATTAATTAGTGAAATAAGATCGAATTATCCGATTTATCAGAAAATATATACTCAAACTAATTAAGTGTTATTATTGGTAAGGTTTTATAATGAAAGTTTCAATTCATTAGAAAGATTATGGAGTCTAATTTATATATAACTTTTGGAGTTGTATACAATAAGTTATACATTTAAGTACGTTGAAAGGTCATGTTGAACAGAATATAGGACATCCGTTGTAGAGGCCAAGAAACTCGTTCCAAAGGCCGAAACGTTCGTTACAGAGACAGGGATGTCCGTTCCAGAGATCGAAACACCCGTTTAGAGGACGAGATATCCGTCTCAGAGTTTACCATCTCAAAATCTTCTGGATCGAGAATGATCATTTCAATCTGAAAACAACTCCAAATATTCACAAATAGCACTAATGATATTCAATTTAAAAATCATCATCATGAACAATCAAAATAAGTATCAAACGATTGTACAAAACTCAACATCACCTCATAATATTATTATGACGATTTTTTACGAAGTACGAACAAATACGTTTAATTCCGTAACGCGAACAAACAAATATATTAATATGTGATTCTATCATGTTATAGGACCTGGAGACTCCGCTCGTTGAGACATAAAGAACAAGTTGAGCGTGTATGTGAAAAAGCTGTAATAAGAAGGTAACGTTTAGATTTATTATGTGTAACGATGCGGAATATTATACAGTGAGTATAATAATATGCATTAAAATCTTTGGATGCAGTCACTAATTGTGACTGACGTAAAATATTGAGTGCAACTGCTGTGTGTCGTGATAAGATGATGTGCGTGTTTATGTTATGTCTTGATTACTAGTATAAAGAGGATGAGTGAGTAAAAAGAATATAAATACATAATTAATGAGATAGCTCCGTGATATAAAACACAAAAAGTGTTGTGTTTGTTGTTTGTGTTATAGAGTGAGTTAGTGATGACATTCTTTCATCGATCTTGTAAGGTCGTTTTGGTATGAGGAAAACTCGTTGTAAGAGACCTGGGCTCCGGTTTGGTTGATCCCTTTTTGCGGATATCTATTTTGCTGAAGCTGAATAAAGCTTGATAAGTTGAAATTGAATAAGTCTCGTCAAAAACATAATTATCACACTGAGGATATGTATTGTCTGTTTTCACTGTGTTTTTGAGATGATAATTATGAATTTGTACATTAAATTCCAGAGTGATGGACTAAAAGACCTAAGTGGTCATCTCCTTTTTCTTTTCGTACCATCTCATCTCTTGTAACCCCTGATAAGGGAGACGACACATTATTGATCTCATATGATTCACGATTACTATTTTTATGTGTTTCTCTTTTCTGTGTTTTCAGGAGTTAGAGACGACGGACAGATGTGATATCGGTTATGGTGCTAATATGCATCTATTGTATTATGGTTTATGAACTAAATAAAATATGCAATAAATGAGAAATTTTCGCTATATTCGATAACATTATTGGTTTATGTATAAGTGAATTTTATTTACTTCTATATCTAAACCGATTAAATAATTTATTATACATAAAAATTATCGTGTGTAATCAATCGATTATAATTAATTCAAACCAAAAAATATAACTTTTTCAATTTAAAATATTAAATGATAAATATATAATATTTACTGTGTATTCCCCTCGAAAGAATCGGTACTATCAACCCTGCCGTCGGATTTCCTACAGTTGTTTCAATAGTTATCGTAAAAGATGACGCACCTAAATTTATTACACGGAGTGACACAGTCTCCTCCAATCCAGTGGTCCAGGCAGCCTCAGCTGGTGTTGTGTTGTCACTTGTCCGATTTCCACCATCACGACTTTCGTCTCCTTTCTCCCATCCTTTTTCTCCCCACACACCCAAAGAGTCGAATCATTCCCTCGCTCACCTGCACCGGTGGCCGAACTCCGGCGAAGACCACCCCACACGGCGGCGAAATCACAACCAGGTTGGTTCTCTTCACTTCAACTTTTCCCCACGTGTTTCAACGCTTGTCTGTGCCTATGTTTCATGTTATGGAGATATAGACACCAGTTTGTGGTTGTTTGTTTGTTTGTTTGTTTGTTTGTCTGTGGTTATGTAAAGATACCCTTTTGCTTCCGGTTTCAGATTCTGCTTCTGGGTAATTGATCGGTTCACTTGTTTCTTGAAATGGAAAGTGGAGAGAAGCACGCGGAGACTGAGACCAAAACCCTAGCTGATCAGGATTATGAGACACCCCTCTCTGTGGGTGATGTGAAGCGGGCGGATTCGGCATCGCGGTGCTTGAATGGTTCTGCTGAGATGGGGGAAGGAGCGAGGGATGATGGGGTTAGGGTTTGTGATGAGAAGAGTGGTGGTGGGTTAGGGTTTGTGGTGATGGAAGATAACGGGGATGGTGATGGTTTGAGGAGGGACTTGGAGAGTGGTGGTGATGGGGATGTAAGGAGTTTGTTTGGAGAGGGAGTGGATGAGATCGAGAATGATGGAGAGGCGAAGGTTGATGAGGTGACTCGGGAGGGAAATAGTGGCGACCCAGAAAAGGGGCTGGATCGAGAAATGAAGGTTCGAGAGAAGGTATGCAGTGAAGGAGATGATAACAAGGCGAGGGAAGATAATGAGCAGCACTCGGATGAGCAGATGGATTTGGAAGGCAAGGTTTTGGAGAAGGAACGAAGTGAAGTGGATGATCATGATGATGATGAAGAGGTGCCAGTGAAGGAAAACTATGGTGGCTCAAACGAGAGAGTTGCAAGTTCAAGCAAGTCGAGAAGCAGAGGTAGAATTGGTAAAAGGAAAGAGATCAAGGAGCTCAATGTGGCAGAAAATACAGGCGAAGCTGATCCTGCGATGCAATTTTCTGTTGGAGATTTTGTTTGGGGAAAGATCAAGCATCATCCTTGGTGGCCTGGGAGGATACACGATTCCTCGAGTGCATCAGATTATGCATTGTCATTGAAACGCGATCAGGGTCAGGTTCTTGTGGCATATTTTGGGGATTTCTCCTTTGCTTGGTGCAGCCCTGATCAGCTCAAACCCTTTGCTGAGAATTTTGAGGAGCTGTGGAGGAAGAGCAACTTGAAGGCCTTTGTGAACGCTGTAGACTCGGCTTTGGATGAGTTTGGCAGGCTTATTGAGTTGGAGATGGCTTGTCCTTGTGTATCGAAGAGCAATGAGAGGTCTAGACAGTTGGTGATAAATGCCGGTATCAAAGAAGGAACTTACATGCAAGTAGGTGGACTCGATAAATTTTCGATTTCTCAGGTTCAACCAGCTCAAGTTCTAGGTCATCTCAGGCATATAGCATCTTCTTTGTCGGGGTCAAAATCTCTCCCTGTCACTCTAGTAAAGAGATTGTTGCCTGCCTTTTCTCGTTCAAGAGGTTGTTATCCATTGCATGTCTACAATGAAGCCGAGGGCATGGTAGACCTTGGAGACAAAATTGAGGTCCACATAGGTGACACAGTCCGAGGCCCCTCTGAAGAGGATGGTATTTCAAGTCCTGGAGGTAATGAAAATGAGCCAGGTACTGCTAGGAGTTATGTGTCCAAGAGGAGGAAACAAAAGAGGATTGCTGAAATTTTGGGAACTAAAACAGATACCCCAGAGAGTATTGAGGAAGATCCTGATAGGGAAAAGGGGGCCACAGGCAATGACACTTCGTTAGTGAGGAAGAGAAGGAAAATTAGCCAAGATGACATAAGTCCTTCGGATGATATTTTGCTCTCTCAAATCCAGAGTAAGATTGCAAAAAAGCGTCAAAGGAGGTCTCCTGTTGCCACCGAAAATACTCCTTCAACCATGAAGCAGGACAATATTGTAGAGAACAATGAGGACAGTACTTTGGCCAAAGAAAATCTGAAAACCACCAGTCCTGGTTTTGAGAGCTATCTTGTAGCTGATGGCACGAAAAAGTTCAGCACTTCCCCTAGAGAAAGGAAGAAGAGCAAATACTTATCTCCACCTTATACCAGTTTGCAGCCGGCGCGAGTAGGGGGCTCAAGAAAAGGATCACTGGCTGCGGGTCTTGAATTTTCTGATACAGCTAAAATGGGACTGCGGATGGCAAAAACTGCTAGTGAGATGACAACTACTCCTACATTGAAGTTGGATGGCCCTATAAAAGTTGCTGTTGCCAATGACAAATCCGCTCCTTCAGCTCCTCAGACATCAAAAGGTGAAGATCCTTCATCCAACAATCCTGAATCATCGGACAGATTTGCAACAACAGTGGTGCTGTCTGAAATCCGTGCTGCAGCTGCTGATCCTGTGAGCCCAAGGACGGTCGAATCCTTCACTACAATCAAGAGTTTCTTGTCTTCGTATAGGAGGGGTACCTATGCGCACGATGGAGTAAACGACAATGTGGGAAGTCTAGAGAAGGCTACCATAGGTAGCAGAAAGAGAAAGGGTTCTGAGCACAAGCGTGAGATCGAGTCTACGACAACTAATGGCGAAGCTCGACCAGAGAAGAAGAAGATGGAGTGGGGTTCAAAAAACAAGACTGATGTGGCTGGGGCGACATCTACATCTGCTGTTCTTCTGTTATCGTTTCCACTTGAGTTCGCTCTGCCATCCAAACGTGATCTTACCCAAATCTATGGCAAATTTGGGGAATTGGATAAATCAAAGACAAAAGTTCTCAAGAAATCATCATCCGCCAGGGTGTTCTTTGTGAAGGGTTCTGATGCTGATGAAGCCCTCAGCAGCTCCCAGAAGAATAGTCCATTCGGAGATGCCAAGGTTGTATACAAGCTGAAGCGTGTTAAGCCCAAGTCCAATACCAAGAAGGGTGATGTTAATACCCAACCTTCTGAGCATAAGCCGAAAGCTAAATCATTCGTTGAGCCAGTTGTAACTTCTGCGGATAATGGAGAAGCCTCTGGACTGGCCAATGTGAAGCAGAAACTGCAGGAAATCACATCACTTTTCGAAGAGACTGGTAGTAGGATGTCGCAGGAGACGAAGTCCAACTTGGTGATGGAGATGAAAAAGCTACTCGGAAAACTGAAAGAGTGAACCCTTTCTTGTCGTGAAACAAGATCCTGTTAATGATCTATGTAGCTGTACGTTCTTCGTAGAAGACTTTCTGTTTCGGCTTGTAGCTACGCAATGTCTATATTAGCTGTATGCTAATAGCTAAGTGAAAGAAAGTTTGATGCAACCGGGCATCATTGACACTGGTGTTTATGTTGAAGCCTTGGTCCGTTCTTTGCCTTTCATCATAATGTGAGCATTGGTTCAGTTGCTTATGCTTGATAGTAGCGTAATGCTAATATGCTCATTGCCATCATATGCTCATCGGTATAAGAAACCTTACAATCTTTGGATCCTGGTATGTTTTGGGGGTGTATTTTTCCGACAAAATCAATTTAGTCACTGTTGAAATATAAAATGGTCATTTTTTTCATCCAAACATGTTCATCATGTGGTTTATCAGACATGAAATTCTCAAATTAAAAAAAATTTCTATTTTATTTTTTATTAGTATAATAAAAATTAGTGACAAATATGGAACCCCATATACTAGTAGTATTAGTTCATACTATAGAGTTTGAGATTGAATGAATATTTAATGATGTCTTAAGAAATATGGAAGCCCATATACTAGTATTAATTACTGTGATTTAACTTCAATAAACACAAGTCCTTCACCTAGTTCTAATATAATAATAATATCTTATTAATTTTTATTATTTTTAAAGTAATTATTTGTACACTTTTTAAATAAATATTTTATAAATTTATATATCTGATAATCTATTAAAAATAACATATATGAATATTTTTATTTTGTATTAAATATGTATATTAATCAAGATTATTGAAGAATACTATTAAATTTTTTATTGATTCATAATTTATAGAAAAATAATATTGTATTAATTCTTATGAAAAATGCTTTATCTTACTTTGATTTTAAGTTTTTTCTAATCATAAAAAATTTTTATTTGATAACTTGTGATGATTACTTAAGTATAAATTAAAAAGAACACCATGAACTATCTATATTTATATTTATACTTTTTAAATTTTTTATTTGTTATTTTTACTTGTTCTCACATATTTGATACATATTGGATTTGAAAAAGATAGAGAGTCAATTTACATTAAATATATTTAATTTAGATTTCAGTCATTAAATGAAAGACGAATCAAATTTAGCGTAAAAAAAATCAAAATATGATATAAAAAAGACAATATATATAAATAGATTATGTCGATCAGATAAACTCTTGTAAAACACGGCTGGTGTTTTAAGTTGATGACTTTGGCTCTAATACCGCATCCTATCTATTCTATTTTTGAATTAGAGTTTTTCTCAGGCAATTCCATTTTCGAATAGGTTTATGTTTAACTATTGTATGATTTATTTTATTAAAGATATATCATAAAAGGGTTGATTGTTAGAATTATTTTTTCATGTTGAGTTAATATTGCTAGATTATAAAGACTCATGGACATATAAATAATCATTGTAGGTTTGCTATGTTTGATATGAAGAATGATTAAATTTGCTTTATATATATTAATAGATATCTTAGAGCACTTGTATTAGAATTTTTATATTTTTTTATTTTCTGTAACGCTCCGAAATCCGGAGTGCCCGGCACGTGACGTTATGCCGTCATAGACCCAGTCCATGACAAGGCTAAACAAACCAAAGG
>JAOVYX010002944.1:0-11358 GCA_035668315.1 Drosera spatulata
AAAAGAAAGGAATGACTCTTAAAAGCGATACAAAGCCATATAAAGAAATGAGAAACGATGTTGTGTGATATGGCGCCGATATTTTCTTATATATATATATATATAAATGTTTTAGGGACTTTTGGCAGTCGCCATAATCGTTAGCGGAAGTTCCCTGTAATTGGAATTCATTCACCTGAGGTTTCTGAGCTTTATTAGCTCACGGTTATGTTTTTCAATTGCAGGTATGCCCCTAGTAGCACCTGAAGGTTCTTACAGAGAGCTTGCTTGTATATAGATGAATCCATATACTTTGGATATTATGGCAGATCGGATGTCTATATCGTTTAAATGTAATAAACGATCTGCATAGCTTCCTCTTTAATGTTGTAACTAAACAGCTATTTGGGACTGTAAGCTATGAATTTGATTACTGTTTATAGTTCCCTGACTTTTGTACCCCTAAAACCCATTCGGTTTGTTTAGCCTTGTCACGGACCGGGTCCGTTATGGTATAACGCTCACGTGTCTTCCGGCGCGGAAAGTCGGGGGCGTTACAACTATGTTCTTGTTTGTCGCTTACAAGACAACCCCTTTCAAGTACAGAACTTGCGAAGGCTAGAATCTAGATTGTTGCACAGATCTTTTCCAAAAGCTCTGCTACAAATGTTGTTCTTGGCGTAGACTAGTGAACTCCTTCCCTCGGATCTTTCTTCACAGCTCTTGAGAACGATTGCACAAAACTTGAGACACTTTTCTTGCTCGCAAATGAAATCCATAATCGTCGTCAATCTTCTCTGAGCTTGATCAATCTCCTTGTATAGGCTCAGGAAATTAGAACCTGTGATTGTACTATTCTGACGTTGATAGCTTTCTGTTTGTTCCCTGTGCAAATCTGTAAGATCCACAGGTATAACCTAGAGAGGGGGGGGGGGGGGAATAGGTCGTATTAAATTTTTAGTGTAATTTTTGCAGAATATTAGTTTCAAGTACACTGATGATCTTTGCAGACTACCAAGGATGTCTGCAGCAGAGACTTGTACTTTGAAGGTTTGTCTCTGTTAGCTATTTTAATTGATTTCTAACAGTTCTAAAAATGTAAAGCAATGAAAGCAAGTGGAGAACAATGGATTTATGCTGGTTCAGACACTCGTTATCAACTGATAAACGAGAGCTTAGTCTAGTTCTTTCTTGGTGACCAGTGTAGTCAATCCAAGAGGTGAGTTCACTATCTTCTTGTTTTTGGCTTACAAGACAACCCCTTTACAAGCTAGCTAACTTGTTAAAGGCGAAGAACCTAGATCCTTTGCACAGATCCTTTGCTGGACTCTGCTGCAGCTTCTGTTTTTCAATGCAGACTAGTGAACCCTCTTCTTCGCGTTCTTCTTCAATTTAGCTCACTTGAACAACCTTCAATTTAGATTGATTTTGCACACTTTGTACGTTCAATTCTTCGTTCCACAGCACTGTTCTTTGAGCTCTTTGATCCCCTTTTATAGGCTGAGGGAATGAACCCGTGACTGTATTTGACCTGATACTGACAGCTTGCCACATGTGCTCTTTCTCAGATGTGGACAGTTCATCTTTTTCTGATCCTCGTACTATCATTGCAGGCCTCAAATCTTCGATTTGATCAATCCTCAGACTTCTGCCCCAATCTTAGCAACCATCTCTGCTGCACTCTAACCTGCTATAACTCAGTCTGTACTCAGTACCGTTGAGACCTCGTCTGCACCCAATCACTACAATAACCTTGTCTCTACCCAGATCCGAAGTAATCCTTTATGCATTGCTAAGTTGGCCCCTTGTTTACAAGATTGATCCCAGATCCTGAAGCATTTGCAAGTCTTTTGTTGTCCATGCATGTCTTAGCTGCCTTGCTGTAATTCTCTATAGTAGTCTGCATCTGATGGCCCATAATGCTCTCCATCTGTGGCCATCTTCTCTTCAGCATCTAACCTAGACTGCAGATTTTCAACTAACTTCCAGCCTTAGCACACTAACATAATGTCTAATACTTCTAAGTTTTGGTCATCAATTTCTATACAACTGGAGGGATTGCACATTTCTATCAATCTTCCCCTAAATTGATGCTAACAAAGCTTCTAAGTAAAACAACAAGATTAGTAACTAATTACACTGTATAAAAAGAAAATTAAGCCTATTTCTTAGACTAAAGTGCAGCAAAGGATATATCCTTTCTACCTCTGATGCTCACTGTCATTGCTGTGCTTGTGAGGTTGATCCTCTGATGTTCTGTGGTACGTTCTTTACTCTCTGTGGGGCTGCTCCTCGCGAGATCTGTGCCCTGATAACTTCTCCCCCTGAGGCCCTTGGCTTGATGACCTCTCCCCTTGAGGCCTTTGCAGCTTACAGCCCTTTCTCCTTCTACTGCTCCTGTCGATTTTCTTTTGGGGTCGTCTTCTTCTTTCCCTTTCTCCTTCTACTGCTCCTGTCGATTTTCTTTTGGGGTCGTCTTCTTCTTTCCCTTTCTCTACTGTCTTCTCCCCCTTTTTGTTAGCATGTAGTGCTGCTGTAAGGATTTCGATTGTAAGGGCTTTCAGTTCAGAGGTGGTTATTTGCTGAGCAGCCGTGGCCTTGGCAGTTTTGTTTTCTAGCAAGCTGAGCCTTGTGTCATTGTTGAGGATGTGTTCTTTAAGCTGCCGTTGAGTGGTCTGCAGAGAAGCTTATAGTTTGCGAAGGTCAGGATGTGTTGGCCCCTTAGCTTGTTCAGATTGGAAGAGCTGAGTCTATACTGCTGGAGGATTAGGGCATTGGCCCTCTAAATTTGGTCGATAAGTCCTTCAGCTATGTAGGAGAGAGAATCGTGGAAGTCTGTAAAACATTTTGTTCTGGTAGTCTTCTCAGCTTCTAGCTCGTCTGCGACTTGTTCAAGTCTATCAAGAAGGTCCTTAAATACATCTTTTGTCCAGTGATGCATGTTATAGATCTCCTGATCCAGTTGCCTTAGTCTGTACTCCATTGTAGTCTCTGTTGGAGATAATTATTGGTATGTAGGGATTTCAGACTTGGCCACTGTTCTTGCCGTAGAGGATGACCTTTCATAGATTGGTGTCAATCTGACGTCTCTAAGGGCCTCAAACTTCTAGCTGTTGTCTGGGGTGTCATTGGGATGTCAGATGTGCCACTATAGAGTAGGCCTTGATGGAAGCCTACTGAGGTTGGATTTGCCCTAGTCTGCACCAATCCGAATGAGGAGGGGAGTGAAAACATCAGGTTTAGAGGAGATACGTCTTGATCATGCATTTGTTCTTGACCAGAGGGGGTGTCACTCATAAGGTGTTTATTGATTTCTTTAAGAGTGACACCTTTGAAATTGCTTTCTGCTGCAGTCCGATCGTCTCTTATCATTGAGGTTGTTTCAAGTGATTCATCCTCCACTATGATCACCACCTCTGCCTCTGTAGGAGTGAGATCAAGTGTTGTCACTTGAGTGAACTCTGCTTGCTCAGTGGTCTGCTGATAGTCTGCAGGTGTTTCTTCTGTTGTCGTCTCTGCTGTATCTCTGATTGGTGATGCTGACTCTTTTGTTGGTGATCCCTCTGCTACCTCTATTGCTGTCTCGTTGTCCTATGCCTCTTTTGCTATAGGTTCCTCTGCTGTTTTTTCCTCCTGTTCTTCTAACTCTGCTGCTGACTCTTCTGCAGCAGATGGTTCTGCTGTTAATTATTCCTGGATCCTTTCTTCAGCAACCTCATCAATGATGTCATCATCATCATGGTCTTCTGGTTGTTCAGATTCATTATGACCATCATCATCATCATTTCCTGGTGATGCTGCTTTGCCGATGGTTGGTCTTGACAAGTAATCATAAATTTCCAAGGTTGCTGCCCTAACATGCTTGTCAACCAGCCTTTTTTGTTCAGCCTCCACTTCAGGAGTGTGCACAAATACAACATGTTGCAGCTGTGCTTGTTTGTGTCTCCTGGTCTTAAGAGTTGAGTCCTTGATTTCTCGAACCCCACTGAACGGTATGTATGGTTCAGTCGGCCTCTTTTTCTTGTTGGCCTCCATTCTTTGAATTAGAACCAGCTGCTCAATTTCTGCCTCTGTCATGCCATCAACTATGCCTATTTCTGTCCTTGAGCCGTTTCCATTGATCCTATACCTTGTTGTTGGTCCGGAAGGAATGAGCTTTGGCCATGCAGCCTTGGACTTCCTTTTGATTGGAAGTTTGTGCTCCTTGATGAACTATTGGATCATTGCCTCCTTTTGAGGTTTGCTAAGTATTTCGTCAGTCTTGGCCCTGTGTTCCAGAACCTTCTCTTGAATGACTTGGACAGTGTGCAGTGCCTTCAGGATTTCTTCCTTTTCTGGAGATTGTGTTGTTGTGGTTGTTGTTGTGGCCCATGCCTTTGATGCAGTTGAGGGCTGTTCAGCTTCAACCACTGCTAATTTCATTCCTGCTGTAGGAACAGGAATGATTGCTGTTATAAATGCCTCTGCTGTAGTAGTTCTTATACTCAATGAGGCTGTAGTAGATATACTCAGCGGTTGCTCAATCTGCATCCCTCTGAGTTTGGCTTCAATGGCTTCAATCTTCCTTCTTGTGTACCCTTGTGCACTTAGCTCTTGCCTGAGCTGTGCCCTTGGTCCTTCTCTGATTTCCTGATAACTTTCTTGAGCTTCTAGAATAAGCTTTTGAAGGTTTTCATCAGCACCATCTTTCATATACTTCAAAACGATGTTTGTATCTTGGAACACAACAATTTCTGGCTCCTTTGGTGGTATACTTCTTGAGGATGAACCCTCAATTGCTGCTACGGTTGTTGGTTCTTGAGAACTAGCTTTAGTCTGCTCTTCTGTTGGTGCAAACTGTGCTTCTAATCCCATTTCTGTAGGTTGTGTAGCAGGAAGCTCCGATATTGTTTCCTCTTCTGAGGTCCGCAGGGCAAGTTTCCTCCTTGTTACCCTTGTCTACTTCGGTTTGTCTTCTGGTGCTTTCTTGATCAGGCTTCCTCTTGTCAGGCTAGTCTACAGCCTTTGCTGTAGTCTGTACTACTGCTGGCTTCTTTGAGAAGCCTATTGGTTGCTTCCCAATTTTCCGGACATTAATCTGCTTGGCTATTGTCTGTGGTCTCTCCTTCTTGTCAGAAAGCTTGAGCTTCTCCTTGAGGATTATTCTTATAACCCTTCCAAACAGAAGTTGTCTGGCCTCTACTGCCTTGGCTAGTTGATACATTAGCAGATTGGCCCAATTGAGTTATGCTTGGTAAGGATTGCGCACATTATTTCCTGCTGATCAGCATTGATCTGATCTTTGGAGAACTCTCTTGACATGATCACCATTTTGACCACATCTGCAAGCAGCTTGTGTGCCTTGGACAAATGTTTCTTCATTGTCCTTATTCCTTCCTTATGCCTGTCTTCACTCAACATGGCATGCCTGCCATCCTTTACCACAGAGATTGGAATATCTCTGGGTCCTTCATTTGGGACTCTGAAGAGCTGTTCGAAATCAGTTGGAGTGATGGTGATCCTGATTTGTCCAGTAGATGTGTATGTGATGACCTGAAAATCCTCGGCAACTCTAGACTTTTCAATGAAGTCTAGTACTTCTTCGTCATATATTTTGCTTGTTTTCTCACAGAAGTACTTTAGACCTGCGTCCTGGATTAGCTCAGATATCTCCTTTACTTCTTCTGATTCGTTTTTCAAGGTTTCAAAATCAAGAACCACTCCCGTCTGCAACTCAATCTTTCTTGGCGGATTGCGTTGCTCTTGAGTTTTGTCACTCCTTGATGGAGTGTTGGCCATTTTTCAAAGAGTTTAGAGAAATTCTACAGTTCGCAAGAGTTAGATTTGAAATGAATAAACTAGGGTTTGCAGTAGAGCGCAAGAGAGAGGGAGAATGTGAGCATTAGAATGCTTAGTGTGAGAGAATGAGAGATAAAGTGTTTTAGGTTGAAAATTTTTTTGTATTTATACTCTTTAAAAAAGTTACCGTTGCCATTAAAAAAACTAGCCGTTTGGAAGATTCAGTCACAGATTTTGACTGTTGCAGAATTTTAGGCAATCAGTTTTAAAACGTTGTTTCTCCTCAAAAATAGAACTGCAGTAGAGTAAAAATAATGCTGATCTGCATTCCACATATGCAGTAGAGCAGTAGAGCATTTTGACCATTTTACTGATTTAAATCAATTATACCCAATTCTCCTCGGAATTGAATAAACTTGCTCTCATCAAGAGGTTTTGTAAAAATTTCTGCAACTTGTTTTTCTATTGGAATATATTCCAATCTAATTTGACCATTTTGCACATGATCTCTGATAAAATGATATTTGACATCAATATGCTTGGTCCTAGCATGAAAAACAGGATTTTCTGAAATTGCCATTGCAGACGTGTTGTCACAAAATACTGGAGTTTTAGAAAACGTTATACCGTAGTCTACAAGTTGTGACCTCATCCACAATACTTGTGTAGCACAGCTTCCTGCAGCTACGTATTATGCTTCTGCAGTAGAGGTTGACACTGTGGTTTGCTTCTTGCTGAACCATGAAATTAATCTTGCACTGAGAAATTGACATGAACCACTTGTGCTTTTCTTGTCAACTCTACATCCTGCAAAGTCTGCATCTGAATAACTTGTTAGTGTAAAATCTGATTCCCTAGGATACCATACACCCACATCGGAGTTCCTTTAAGGTATATCAGGATACTCTTTACTGCAGTATAATGGGATTCTTTGGGATCAGATTGAGTACTAGATGTCTGGTCTGCTTGCAATTAGGTATAGGAGTGTTCCTATTATTCCCCTATACATTGTTTGACTTATTTCTTTTCCAATCATATCCTTATCAATTTTTATACCTGCACTCATTGGGGTTTTCATGTGGCTTGTATTTTCTAATCCATATTTCTTAACTGTGTTCCTTAGGTACTCGGCTTGATTTATGAATATCCCACTTTCTAAATGTTGTACCTGTAGTCCTAGAAAATATTTTAATTCTCCCACTAAACTCATTTAAAATTTTGATTTCATTAATGCAGCAAATCTTTCACATAGTTTATTGTTAGTGCAGCCAAATATAATATCATCAACATAAATTTGCACTAAGAGAATATGATCCTTATGTTTCTGAAGAAAGAGGGTGGTATCTACCTTTCCCCTTTGAAAATTATTCTCACATAGAAAAGTTGAGAGAGTTTCATACCATGCTCTTGGAGCTTGTTTTAAACCATATAATGCATTGTCTAACTGTAGACATAATGTGGATGTTCAAAGTCTTCAAATCCACGAGGCTGTTCAACATACACCTCTTCTTGCAGCTTTCCATTGAGAAAGGGATTTTTCACATCCATTTGATAGACTTTGAATCCTTGGTATGCAGCATAGGCTAGGAACATTCTTATTGCTTACAGTCTTGGAACAAGGGAAAAGGTTTCGTCAAAGTCAATTCCTTCTTCCTGTGAGTAAACTTTTGCCACTAGCCTGGCTTTGTTCTGATGACTGTTCCATTCTCATCTGATTTGTTTCTCAACACCCACTTGCAGCCAACAACTGGATAATTTTTGAGCCTGGCCACTAGATACCATACTTCGTTTCTTTGAAACTTATTTAGTTCTTCCTGCACGGCATCAATCCAATTTGAATCACCTAGAGCTTCATTTATTGTCTCTGGTTCCATTTCTGAAATGAAGCATGCAGACATACACTCTCTAGTTATTGCCCGTCTAGTCTGCACTGGTGCATCCTTGTCTCCAATGATGTCATCTTGTGTATGTGCCTTGATCCATCTCCTTTTATCTTGATCAATGGTGATGTGTTCCAGTTGTTGTTGTATTATGGGCTGTTCAGGCTCTACTGCATTATTGTTCTCTTATGTGTCTGCAGACTGCTCATCCTTTTCAGTAGTTTCAGAGCTCTTGTCTGCATCTTGTTCATCATCTATGCATGCACATTCCTAATAAAAAAACATTAGCAGTACGGATAGATATTTCAGATTCATCAAAAGAAACATGAACTGACTCTTCAATTGTTTGTGTTTTCTTGTTATACACTTTAAAGGCTTTACTAGTTGTGGAATATCCTAGAAATGTTCCTTCATCTGTGTTAGGATCAAATTTTCTTAGATGGTATTTGTCATTGTTATGTATATAGCATTTGCATCCAAAAGTATGAAAGTATTTGACACTTGGTGTCTTTCCTTTCCATAATTCATAGGGGGTCTTCTTATGCAGTTTATGTACAAGACATTTGTTTTGGACACAGCATGCAGTGTTTACTGCTTCTGCCCAGAAACTTTTTGGTAAATCAGCATCAGCAAGCATTGTTCTAGCAGCTTCTATAAGTGTTCTATGTTTCCTTTCTGCTACACCATTTTGTTGAGGTGTTCTAGGTGCTGAAAAGTTATGTTTAATGCCATGATCATTACAGTAAATATCTACTCCTATTTGGTCAAATTCAGTATCATGGTCACTCCTAATTGTGACTATTTCATTGTCCTTCTCATTGTGAACTTGGCTTAGAAATCTAGTCAGCAGGTTGCAAGTTTCACTCTTTTTGTGCAAGAACATTACCCATGCATATCTTGAGTAGTCATCAACTATAACTAGGATATACTTCTTTCTATTTAAACTTTCTACTTCTACTGAACCAAAAAGATCCATGTGCAGTAGTTCCAGTATTCTAAATGATTCTGATGAGTTTTAGAGGTTTGAAATTTGCACTAGACTGCTTTCTATCTTGGCATGATTTACACAGCTTGTCCTTTTTGAACTTGATTTGAGGCAGCCCTGTTAAAGTTTTCTGAGGACAGCTTAGCTATGGTTTTGAAATTTAGGTGTGCTAATTTCTTATACCATAGCCAGTTTGTATCTTCAGCACCTTTTGTATAGAAACATGTAATTTGTGCTGAGTGAGATGAATTGAAGTCTACTGCATTAAATGTTTCCTTTTCTAATTCCTACCTGCTTGACTTCGTTGGTGACTTTGTCTTTTACTTGACATGAATCATGAGTGAAAGAAACATCATAATTTTTGTCACATAACTGACTGATGGATAGCAGGTTATGTTCTAAACCTTTAACATAAGCTACATCTCTAAAGATTAAAGAACCTGTACCACGGGTTCCATAACCTTTAGTTTTACCGACCTTGCCTCCTCTAAAGATGACTAGGGGTCCTTCTTCCTTGATGTAATCTTTCAGAATGCTTTTGTTCCCAGTCATATGACCTGAGCATCTACTGTCCAAGTACCATGTTCCATCCTGTTGCTCCTGCAATAAAGGATTGAAATCTTGTACATGGTACCCACAAATATGGGTTCATACTTGTTAGTATTGGGCACCCACACTTGAATAATTTTCTTGTGTGGAGTCCAAAATTCACACGACTTGTGATCAGGTTTGCCACAAGTGTAGCAGTAGACCCTTGGTCTTATTGCTCTAGGTGGTCTGCTAGTGTTTCTCCACCCCTTCTGCTGCATTCTGCATGTGCAGACGGGCTTCAGATGTGGTTTTCTCTGTGCAGTATTGAAAGTGTTATTCTACAATGAGTAATTTGGTATATACTTGGGTCTGTATGGCCTCTTGCTGGTTTTAATCTTATAATTCCAGGCCATGTGCACATTGTGGTGTTTTGCACCATTTTGTGTTGGTACTTTGCTCAAAGATTTAACTCTTTGGGTTTGAGCAGTAGAGGCCTTACTTCTCTGCTTCCTTTGTTTAGTAGAGGTCTGCTCTACCTCTTTCTGACTAGTTGTGACATTATCATTCACTTTTTTAGTGCGAAAGGTCATTCAACCAGTCCTTGTAGCCTAATCCTGACCTATCATGTGAGGATTGGCTAATGTTTAGCAACTTTTGCAAGTTCAAGGTCCTTCCATTCCATATATCTACTTGAGCTTGTAACTCAGCATTTCTCTTTGTGAGTGTTTCCACTACTGCATTGAGGAGTTTTACCTTCTCATCTGATTTCTTCAACTCATTTTAAGCCACTACTAGGTTACTTATTATACAGTTAATCTCTTCATATGCCTGATTGTAATTCTCTTCGAGATTTGCAATTAGTTCGAGATTCTAGGGAAATAAAGCTTTCAGAGGTTTCTTGGAGTGCCTCCTTCGATTCCTCTAGAGTAGCATCTGAGTTAGAGAGATCAAATACCTATTGTTTTTCTTCATTTCTTGCCATGAGACAGAGCTAAGCATTTGAGATTATCTCTTCATCATCTGAGTCTATCTCACTTAAGGTTTTAGAACAAAAGGCCTTGCCCTTTTCTTTCTTTCCAGAGCTCCCTTTGGTATATTCCTTTTTGTTCCTCTGTACAGACGATTCTTGTGCAGGTCATCTGCATTGTGCAGCAAAGTCCCCTGGTTTCCACAGTTGTAGCAGACCTCCTTCTCTGCTTCTTTGACCTTGCTTGAGAAGTTCTTCTTGAGATTTTTCTTTTTGAACAGCTTTCTGACCTTCTTGCCCATCAGTGCAAGTTCTTCTATTATTGCCTGTTCACGTGCTGACGAAGTGTAACTGGTTTCCTCTTCTGCCATGGATCTCAGCATTTTTTCTTGGGCTTTGAAGGCCAGAGTTTTCTTCGTAGCCTCATCAATTTGTCTTTTCTGCTCAACTTCTAGATTGTAGGTATGAAGCACACCATATAGCTGTGCCAAGGATATCTTAGCAAGATCCCTAGACTCCCTTATTACTGTAGTCTTTGTTCCCTAGATCTCACCAAGTGATCTCATGAACTTCAGGTTGATTTCCTTGTTGTCAAAAGTCTTTCCTGAAGTTTTGAGATTGTTGATGAGTACATTGAATCTCTCATAGAAGCTTATCAAATTTTCATCAGATCTCATTGAGACTCAATCGTATTGCTGTATCAGGACATCCTTCTTGTTTTCTCTGATTTCATTTGTTCCTTCTTTCCTGAGCAGTAGAGCATCCCATGCTTCCTTTGTAGTGGTTGTATGAACCACTATCTCAAACATATCATTGTCCAGAGCTTCGAATATTTGATTTCTTGCCCTTCCGTCTACCAGCACTAAGTCTCAACCCTCTTTTGACCAGAGGGATTTGGGTTTGTCCACTTCCCTGGATGCATCAACTGGATCTGGCATCTTTGGTACGTATGGCCCATCTGTGTTTATATAATGCATTCTTTCATCTATTGAGATGTGCAAGCATTCTCAACTTCCAGTGATTGAATTTGTCAAATGAGCTTGTTGGTGGCTCTCCACTGTTGGGACATTTGGGTAGCTTTGGAGGAGCCATGTTTTCTTTACAATATAAACTGTTAGTAACTTCTTTGTAGAAATAAATCAAAAAAATTGACCTTTTCTTTCCAAAATTGTTAAGTCTAGAAAGTCAGGCTCTGATACCAATTGTAAGATCCATAGGTACAACCTAGAGGGGGGGGG
>JAOVYX010002945.1:0-11358 GCA_035668315.1 Drosera spatulata
TGTGGTTCATACAACACTCGGGTCATCAAGGCCGAGACTGTGAATCCTGATTGCTCAGCTTCTATGTAGATTTGCTTTATTGTTCTAAATTGGCATGTAAATATTAGCTTGTGGCCTGTGGCATTTGTTTTGACGCTTTCTCAGATCATGTTCTTCGATAACAATACATGACGATGTTCTGTTGGTTTAGTCATTCGGCCCAGTTGTATTGGTAGGTTTTCTCTGGGTAAGCCGATTACAGCAACACGGTTGCCGAGGTTTCACAATGCTCGTGGCAGTTCGTTTTGATAAATCTGTACCAGTGCGGATATTATTTAAATGCAAGTGAGAAATTTTGTATTCAAACTTGTCTTTTGGATATCGCGTGAATCCGTTGCTTAATCGTCTCATCATTTGTTGTTAAACGAGATTGTTTATTTGGTAGTCTCCTCGGAATTCTCATCTTTCACTCGATGCTGTAGGTCTCTTCTATCAGGTTCCAGTTATACTTGTATACCAATGCAAAGCTACTCGTATAGAAGTTGTGAGAAATGCTAATGTTTTAAGTTCTCTGTTCCCTGCGATCAAAGTATATCAGAAAACTCTTTATTCAAAGGAATCTCGGGCCAAAAGATACTACTAGTAAAATGGTTAACTAGAAAATTGCTTTCTTACGGTAATCCTAAAATATCATAAATTAGATTTTGTTTTTTTACATACATATCGTGTAGATTTACACTAACCGATTGTTAATCATATGATCAAATAAATTCTGAGCAGATTTTATCTTAACAGAAGAAAAAGATATCATAAATAAGTTGAAATTCACGCAGATTCAGTTAATTTGAGTGAATTCTCATGCTCCATCCCCTATAAATACCAACCTCTCTGCTTCTCTTTCACATTCAACTCAGGTCTCTTTTCTCTCGGCGAACAACACCCACAAGCGGTCGGAATAATCTCTCTTGTGAATATTTAGGGTTTCATTCATCCTACCAAAGGTATGAATCCGAACTCGATCATTCTATCGATCGATAAATTGATGCTAATCGTGTTATGAATGTTACTCGTGTTATAAATGTTACTGATTGTGACATATGATGTTGAATTGGTGTGTAATCTATGATGAAACCCTAACGTTGAGAGGCTGTTTGGTTTCAAATTTTGCTTTTGTACAGATATCGTTCGACAATGGTGTGAACTGATCTCGTTCAACAATGGTGCGTTTGTGCGGTTTTGAGATTCGTCAATTGTATGCTAAGAGAAGTGGTGAAGTGGTTATATATTTTGGAATTGCTGAAATGCTTTTAGGTCATAGATCTAAGGATTCATTTTGTCTTTCGGGTTGTTTGATATCGCTACTCAAAACTAGTGAAAATCCATTACAAAATAATATTTTGTGTATTCAAATGAAACAAAAAACATGATACCAAACATTCCCTCGGCAATTGCTAGGTGTTTCGTGGTGAAGGAAAAATGATGTTTTTTTGGCATCTATGTGTTCTGTATCCAGTATTTGAACCAACTGGATCGAAAGTTTTTAAATTGGATCTAAAAAGATTCTTTTATTGAGAATGACTAACTGCTTTGCCGCCTCTTTGGCTTCCTGTTACTGACTTACTGTTAGGGACATCGCTACTCTGTTAGTGGTCTTTAACAATGTTCTTTGTGTCGATTTGTTGTGCTGTTTAGTTCTACCAGGTCTTCTATCTGGTTCAGCGGAATGTCTCTGGTAAAGCTTTGTGTTTGTTGACTTGAATCTTGATCTGTACTACAGATGCAAATCTTCGTCAAAACACTGACTGGAAAAACCATCACCCTCGAGGTGGAAAGCTCGGACACTATTCAGAACGTGAAGACTAAGCTTCAAGATAAAGAAGGAATCCCGCCAGACCAGCAGAGGCTTATCTTTGCAGGGAAGCAGCTTGAAGACGGTAGGACCCTAGCGGACTACAACATTCAAAAGGAATCCACCTTGCACTTGGTTCTTCGTTTGAGAGGCGGGATGCAGATCTTTGTTAAGACCCTCACTGGGAAAACCATCACCCTGGAGGTAGAAACTCGGACACCATTCAAAATTTGAAGACAAAGATTCAAGACAAAGAAGGAATCCCTCCAGACCAGCAAAGGCTTATCTTTGCAGGGAAGCAGCTCGAAGATGGTACGACCCTCGCCGACTACAATATCCAGAAGGAGTCGACCTTACACTTGGTTCTCCGTTAGGGGCGGCATGCAGATCTTTGTGAAGACACTCACCGGGAAGAACATCACTTTGGAGGTGGAGAGCTCGGACACCATCGAAAATGTCAAGACAAAGATTCAAGATAAGGAAGGAATTCCTCCTGACCAGCAGAGGCTCATTTTTGCTGGCAAGCAGCTGGAAGACGGGCGCACATTGGCTGATTATAACATCCAGAAGGAATCCACCCTCCATCTTGTCCTCCGCCTTCGTGGAGGTGATGCTTGAAGATGCAGTTTCTAGGTTCGTATAGGTAGGTCACCAGGTTGCAGGATTGCGACAAACTATGCCATTTTAGTAGATTAGTAGTATCTATAAGGAGTTCGTCCTGCAGCCTGGTTAGTCGTAGTGTTTTGCTTAGGTTTAGGTTTTGAGACAGTTCCAGTTTCTGAGTTTTTATTGCAGTTTGTTGAACAGAGCTATTAGTCTTCTTCATTTACTTCAATTCATGCTCTTATGGTTCATTTACTCGTATAAGAACTTTTGCAGGACTGGTTAGTGAATGGTATGTTCTGTCCAACTAAACTACGTCGGCAACTCGACAAGGGAGGCTATTGCCTAACTGATCTACGAACATATGCATCTATTATGTTGGCATTGGAATATCTCTTGCATAACTTTTTGGTGATCAGTTCAGTGTTTCGACCAAACCATGCTTCATTAATTTGGTGAGAGTTTGATTTTTCAGCACCAACCTTCTTTGTGTTTGTTTGTACATATACATGACATTTTATCTCTGATAGGAATTCCTCGATGTTTCAATGTCACTTTGTGTACGGAAAGAGTCGTGGATGCATCCGATACTTGTATGATTGCTTGTATTTGGGCAACCGTAGTTGAGGACCGAGAATATTGTTTCTTTTTGCCAAAAGGATTGACTCAATAATAAACAGTCTATAATATAAAAAATAAAAGGAATGACTCAATGATAAACAATCAATAATATAACAGATGATAGTCTAATACCACATATGATAGTCTAATACCGCATATTCATGGATGTTTTGTAACAGTAGTATGATCGGAGTGCCCAAGATGCTGAACGTTCAACTAGAGTGGGAGAAAAGCTAGACATATGATTCTTGGGATCCCATGAAAAGTCATGTGAACATGAAAAAATGGAAAAAGGAGTTTGAGCGGTTGAGTGAGTTGAGTTTTGCTGATTATATCCAACAAATGGTACTTAAAGATCCTACCTGCAATTGACCAATAGTGATCTCAGTTTCCTTACTAGGACACACATGAATCTCAAATAATCCACAATCTTGACCCACATCTCTGTGTTATCACCATGACAATAACGTCCATAGACATATACATCATGTTTCGTTATCGATTTCATAAGGGTCTATTTGATATCATTGTTGTTTCTAATTTTTTGTTTTCTTTTCATTGACTGATGAAATAAAATCATTTGATATTAATTCCTATTTTTTAAATAGATCATACGGAAATAGAAATAAAAAAACTACAAAAAATAGTTTTTAGTTTCAGTTTTCTATTTCATTTGAATACAATATTCAAGATTCCCTCCTAAAAAAACATTTTATTTCATGGATTGTTTTTTATTTTCGCTACTTGTTTTCTATTTATGTTACTGATTTTAATTTTCACAATTTAGGATAGTGATACGAAATAGCCTCTAAGTGACTTGTCAAATTCGAAAACAGCAAAACAATAAGAGTGGTTCGTGATACTCCCTCCGTCCCATTCAAATTGCAACCATTTCTTTTTCAGGATATCCCATTCAAATTATAACCTTTTCATATTTAATAATTTTTTTTCACACAAATATATCAAAATATCCTTACTTTATATCATATCAACTCACCCATCATCATTTATCTTTCTTCTTTTCCTCACTCTTTTATTTCGCACACTTATAAGGACAAAGTTATCATTCCTTATTAATTCCACACACACATAAATTATCATGTCGGATTAAATCGTTATAATTTGAATGGAACAGAGAAAATATCTAAAACCAGTGATGGCGATAGGATTCTCAAATTTTCTTATTTGGGGAAATTTTGATCAAGCAAGAAGAATCTTTGTGAATACAACATTTAAAACAAGGGCAATGACGAAAAGATGCAAATCGGAGACAAAACTGGGCCATGTTTTTGGAGTTGTAATGAAGACTTTTAGCAAGTGCTTTGATTGATCCAAAATTTTAATTTGATTAAGATAATGATTTGAGAAATAGGAATTGCATACGCAAGGAAGCACTTTCCATGAACAAGATTTTGAGAGATCTTCAATTGCGACACAAAACCATATCTTAATCAATAGTGTAACTTGATTAGTTATACTTTTCAACATCACGCAAGGTAACCGATTACACTAAAACCAGGGTTAGATATCCATCATGTATTGAAAAGGATAGATGTTTTAATTGCTTAATGATATAAGAAACAGAGAGTAACTTTGAAGATCAAACTTAAGAACATAATCTAATCATAAAAATTAACCTCATAGAAGAGAAAACATCTAAACTTTATAACTCATTACACAGTTTGCCGTGTAGTTAAATTGAGTTTTGATAAAATAACATACTCGTTGAACGTCAATAACTCAGTAACCCGTACTTTTAGATTGAGATATATGTGAAATCCATACGAGAGACCCATTACACCGTCAATAATAGTAATACTCGTTCCATCCCATAAAAATTACAATCCTTTGATTCGTATTGAAAATTTATGTATATTGAATTTATATTAAATAATATCAAATACACAATTTATTGTAACAGCTGTGTGAGGAATCAATGGATATATTGTGGCTCATTTTATGTTATTTCTTATTAAATTATAAAACGTTATAGTTTTTGTGGGACATCTAAATAAGACAAGCGTAATAATTTTCATGGAACGGAGAGAGTATTATTCTAGTATCCCTTTCTTCCCAATAGATTATATTATTTTGACTGGGCGCGCATGACAATAGAAGATTTGATCGGTGTTGCAGGACGATCAAACGAAGCTCCTTACATTACGTGTTTAACTGTACATGAAGAGAGAAACCTTGCATTAATTATGGGATGGAGATTGTACAATAATACTCCTTTCATCCCATAATAAATACAACACTTATCTTTTTTCGATATTTCATAATAATTGTAATATTATCCTATTTAAAATTTTTTTATTCATATAAAATCAATCAAATTTAATTACAATACACCCATAATCTTCTCCTACAACTAATACAGTAAATCTCATTATCATCCAAAAAAAATTTTTCTATTAAATTTTATAAAAATTCGACATATATATAATTTTTTATATTAATTAATTTATTGTTTTTGTTACGAGATTGAGGGAGGGAATAACATTTAACTCATACGAGTACGTTTTTCCATCCACTATAAATAGTGGAGACATGCACCCACTCTCATGCACCCATTTCATCACCAACATTCCCTTCTACGATCACATGTCACAATTAGACTACCAACACTCCAACCAAAACCACCCATCACCAACGCAGTCGGCGGCGCGTGTAAAACTCTTCGGCTTCAGCTTCTCCTCTTCCTCATCAGAAGACGAGGTAGACTCCCCGACAGCCGCCGCCGCCGACGGCCGGAGATTAGAGTGCCAATACTGCAGCCGAGACTTTGTCAACTCACAAGCATTAGGCGGCCACCAAAATGCCCACAAGAAAGAGAGGCAGCAACTCAAGCGCGTGCAGCTACGCGCCGCCCGTGATGCCGCCACCTTAAACCGGAATCCCATGATCTCTGCCCACGCGCCGCCGGGTCACCTCCTCCCGCTGGTCCCGGTGCCCGGAGTGGTTCCTCATAATGGGTCTTTATCATGGGTGTTTACTCCCCGGCCGGTGGAGTCGCCGCCGGCATTGGTGGCCCATGGGCGGCGCGTGGTGGAAGTGGCGAGTGAGGGATGTGCGGGTGCAGGGAAGTTGTTGTGTACCGGCGGTGTAGGAGAGACGGGCCAGAGAGGGGTGCGTGATGGGCCTGGGCTTGATGGTGGTGTTGGGCTTGACTTGTATCTTAGTCTTGGCCCTGCTGGCCCATGAAATTATGGGTTTTTTATGTCATGGGTTGATTAAGCTAAATTAAACGTCATTTGATGAGTAAGACTGTATAGTGCATACATCTATCAGCATTTCCCTGTTTTGTTGAGCAGCTGGGTTGTGTGTAAAATACCTCGAGGATCTGAATAATCATGAATTTTGTGGATGTTCAACAACGGTGTTACGGTGTAACGAGAGTCAGATGTTTGGAAATAGCTTGGTCAATCATTTTCGGACGATCTTTGTGAAACTTGTTATCTCTATAGTTCCCAACCCGACTTAGTACCAGTCCCGTTTCCTCTCTAGGAATGTCCTATTATTACAACGTATACCATCACTGCTTATCCATTATCATGTAAAATGGCTACATAGTGTAGAAGTTGATATGATGTTGTAGTCGAGTTTGTGATTGAACATGAAAAGAGAGCACATGAACTAGTCTTGAGTACCACTCTTCAATTTGATGATTGCTGGGTACATTTTCAGCTAAGTCACATGGGCTTGATGGACACCAAGGAGCAAGAGTGCAAGACAGGAACATTTGGAGCAACCACATTGATTTCTCATTCAAAACTCAAAAATCTGGGGGTCAAATTTTATTCATCCAAGACATATTGTAAGTGGAAACCCATGTAAATGTGTTGCGTTTGGAGCTATAAATTTGAGCCTCAAAATTGGCCTCAAAACTTGTTTTTTAGAGGCCTCTCAATTTTGAAAGGTTTATTTCATTGATAATGGTGTAAAAAATAATGAGAATAAATATATGAATTTAAAAAAGTGTCATGATATAGGTATGTCTAATAACAAATAAATGATTGAGATTAAAATAACATAAATGACATGAGAGAATTGTATTGAGATTCTTTACATTTGATTGTTTTGATTTATCACAGAGACTCAATTTTCACTATCGTCCTAAAAAACGAAAGTGTTCCTTTTCAAGTTATTTGAGATGTTTTAAGTGTTTTCAACTGTTTTTTAGTGTTTTCAACTCATTTCAATGCTCTTTTCATAATTTTCAAGTTATTTGAGGTTGTTTTATGGTGTTTTTAGTCTTTTCAGTTGTTTTCGAGTGTTTTGAGGTCATTTAAAGGCTATTTTCATTGTTTCTTATGTTTTTTAGTTATTTGAGGTTGTTTTGGGGTGTTTTTAGCCCTTTCATGTGTTTTTTATGTTTTGAGATCATTTCAAGGCTCTTTTCATTATTTTTTCAGTTTTCAAGTTATTTGAGGATTTGTTTTTTTTTTTTTTTATCACTTTTCATTCATTTTTGTGCCTTTTGAAGTGAACGGAGTTGTTCTTATTGTGTTTTTAGCCTTCTGATATTATTTGAGTTGTTTTTATGGTGTGGAAAAGTCGTCTCTGAATTAAACACCCTCTTGCTAATGAAAGCTCCCTAGAATATCATTATAGTTTGATCCATCGTGAGTACAAACAAAGAACATTCTGATAAGGAAAAAATCAAAATGCAACAGTCAACGGCAATCAAAAAGCTACTACACCCACTTATGTAAAACAATTGTGAAATCACATACAAAACACGGTCTACAAACCAACAAGCAAGCCCAAATTTTCAATCGAATAATCATTACTCCAAATCAGATCCCAATCCTCTGAATTCTAATCTGCTCATAAAATCTCTCAATGAACTTCTCAGCCCTCTCATCGATCGACCCCTCTTCTACACTCGGATCGAGCAACTCCGCCTCATCTCCTTTCACTTCAATTTGGCCGAGTGAACAATCATCTAATTGCCCTTCAAATCTACCAAGACAAGCACACATGAACATCGAAGCAGAGTAAACTCCCGTGCTCTGTTTCCTCTGCTTCCTCTGTTTCGAGTTGAAGCTCATGAGAGGTGAATTGGAAGGAGAGAACTCATACTCGTGAATGAACCCATAATTATAATGTTTACGCAGATTAAAACTCTTCACCCTCTTCATCCTCTTGAGAAATGCGAAATTTTCGCTTCTGGGTTTCCTCATCTTCGCTATCGAAATCGAGATCGTTGTGAAGCTAGAGAGCTTCTCCATGATCATGGATCATTTCTGCTCCTATTTGGTATTTCGTGAGAGTGGGTTGCTGATTTTTGCTTCATATGTGTTACGCTTCAAATAAATAGACTTGCTTGAAGGTGAAGCTCGAAGAGTTGAAGCATTGAAAGTTGAATGAGAGTTCGAGAAAAGGGGAATGAAAATGGCAGATTATGGTGAATGAGCTGGAAACTGTGGCCAATCTGGGCATGGCCGGTTGAGGTGTTTTTGAGATGAAGCATAAAACAAAGAAACTAGCCGTTGCAACGATTCGTTTGGATTTGAAGTTAATGTTGTGCGATTCCACACTAGATCCAAAAACAACATGTGGATACAGAAAGAGTAATTCTAAATGGTTCCATAGCATATTAAATCAACTCAAGAAAAAGAAATTTATAGCGTTCACGGCTGAAATGTTTATGAAATCTCCAAATGTCCTTGGTTTCAATTAGATAAATATTTTCAATTATCAGATTCGTGCTGAATAAATACACCAATGTTATGAAGTTGAATATATGAAGTTATATAAAAATAAATTAAATTTTAATATGTGTTAATAGGATAAGTGAATTATATAACGACGACGGTTTACATTCATGTAGTTGCTAGCCTCGAAATCATAGTTGGGTCTTGAGAACATTATATTGTTCGTTTCTCACTAACGAATGTGGATTATAATTACGATGACGATGAACATGATCAAGATTATCATTGCAGAAAGAGATTTATTAATTCTTTTAATTCAGGAATCATGCAATAACTTACCGTCCTCTAAAAAATGTGTCTTCATCTACAAACGACTAGGAGTATATATTAGTAGAATTTGGACTAAACTTGTATATAATGCTATGATTCAATGAATGAATTTATCCTTTTCGTCGTTGTGTAGCCCTGTCGGTTATACATGCAAAACATTTTTTTTGGTGCTCTCTTGTGAGCATATGATATCGATATATTTTTTCCATCTCGTTTAAATTACAATATTAATCTATATCAGTAATAAAGTTATTTATGTTACGAATCGTCAGCGAAACCATCAAATATCATCTTATGTAAAATTATCGTGAAAATCAATGATAGTTTAAGTTATATATTATATAATAACGTAATTTTCTCACGTCGTTAAGACGAATAATAAAACTCTTCAAAATGCGTGTTGAATAATATAATGATGATATAACGTTGTAATTTGAATGGGACAGAGGAAGTACTTCCTCGGTCTAATATTAATCAAAATGTTTTTTCTATGATTAAATAAATAAAACCTTTTTTAATAATCTTTTGACATAAAAAATATAAAATCAATCTCATCTTTTATAATATACTTACTAACTTCTCTCTCGACTACCATTGTAAACTTAAAAAAAAAAAATCTTTCTTCATCAAAACACATACAAAATCAACACATATAAGTTTTCGTATCGAATCAAAACGTTTTAATTAATATGAAACGAAGGAAGTCGGTGACTTATAAGGAAAAAATAAGTTTATGACTAATCACAAATAAACTTATTTGCGATTAGAAAAATCCAACGATATCATGATTTTATGTTGGATAGTTATTGTACTTTTAAATTTCTTTTGTTTTTTTGTTTTCAACTTGAAAAATCACAAAATTAAACATTGACCGTTCGATTCCTCTTAATCACGGATAAAGTCATCTATATCTAACCATAAACCCATCAAGTCCAACTTATAATAGTAACTTTTAATGTAGCTGTCAAGTGATAAGAATGGGAATCTAACATTCTTATCATTACAGAAATTTTGATTTGTTCCCCTTAAAACCGTCAATAACTATACTCCTTCGTCCCAATTTGCATACAATCACAACGTAGGTTAGGAACAATCCATGAACTTTTAGCTTTGTCGTCGTTGCCGCCGTCATCGACCCATTCACCGAAGACCACAGTGCGACCCATCGACCCATCAACAGTGCCACCAATCGACCATCGACAATGCGGCCCATCGACAGTGCGACCCATCGAGACCATCACATAAAACAGTAACCCCTCATATGAAAACAGTGCTTATGAGCAATGCGCCATGGCAATTAAAAGCGTACTGTTGTAAAACAGTGCGCATAAACCCGACAATGTTAGCATCCCCAACACCCAATGCGTCAATGAATTGATACTGTGCGTAATCTATTTTCCCCTTCTTCACGGTTAGAGGCGTCGTTATTCGCCTCCTTTTTATTCCCTTCATCGAGATAGAGTACGATTTTCTCCTTCTCGTGTTGTGGACCCGTCGCTGGCAAAATAGGGAGGAGGGGTGGTGCTAGCAAAATGAGAGGTACTTGAAGAAAGGAGAAGGGTTATGATGAATGAAGATATGGCGGATGAAAGAGAGAAAGAGGGAGACAAAGATGTTGTGGTGTCGGCAGAGGAGAGGGAAACAGATGAGAGACTAGATGATAAAAACCAGCGTTTGTGTATATAGATAATTACTCCATAGAGGGAAGGGTCGGTCGATACGGGAGAGAGTGCTTTCTTTTTTATTTTCTTTTTTTTTGAAAAAGAAAATCCGGACCAAATGATAATTGACAAAATATAATATGATCAAATAATAAATAAGATCAAAAACTAATATTGATTGATAATTTTCACATAACATAATTTTGATAAAATTATCATGATATTTTCAAACAACATTTTATGAGATCCTCAAAATCTTTTTTTGTTCTTGACCATACTCTAATTTTTCTTTTTCTTTTTTATTAAATTTTTTTTAAATTATTCAAATCACTCAATGAATTAAATCAAATTATTATAGTGAGTTATATAAATTTTTTTTATCTTTTTTTTCTTTTCTGACAATAGTTTTTGGTTTTTGAAATAAAGTATTTCAATTGTTATCATTTTTTAGCGATAATTAACACTAAAAAAAAATATTTATACACATTTTTTTTTATCATGATATTTTTAAAGTGTTTAATAATATGTATAAATTACAAAAGATGTAATATGAAAAAAAATTCATAATTATTGATGGGCATTAAATATACTGGGTGTGGCATATCATGAAATGCCATGAGATAATATACCATGATATCATATTCTGAATTTATAA
>JAOVYX010002946.1:0-11358 GCA_035668315.1 Drosera spatulata
ATCTTTGAGTTCTTACAGGTTTTCCCCATTGATCATCTTCAAATATTTACTGAGGAGGAGCTGGAGCAATTGCTTTGCGGGGAAAGTGCTTTGTGGAAGGTACGCTTTCCGTTCTGAAAGTAGTTTTTTTACCTTCTCGAAGTTCATGACATAATGGTTTGTATTCCTGTCAGGCGTATGAGCTATTTGACAATATCAAGTTTGATCATGGATATACAGCCAGCAGTCCTCCGATCATCGACGTGCGTATGCTTCTTTTAATGTGTAAATCTGTGCACAATGCCCCTTTTCCAGAACTCGTCTTCGAGGGATTTAATTATAAAAACTGTCGAAGCTGTCTTTCCACTGGTACATTCCTAAATATACTGTGCTGTTCTGAATTTCAGTTGCTGGAGATCATGCAAGAGTTCGACCACGGGCAGCAAAGATCATTTGTACAGTTTGTGACAGGTGCACCGCGGCTACCTCCTGGTGGTTTGGCGGCACTTAATCCAAAGCTGACCGTCGTCCGAAAGGTTGGTATTTTGTCTTTTCAGTAGATTCAGGAAATCGATTTCTCTCAAGTTTCTTTACTGATCTCTGCTTTCCACTTTCTTTCTTCTCTGCAGCCCTTGAGCAACAACTCGTTCGATCTGGACTTGCCGAGCGTGATGACGTGTGCTAATTATCTAAAGCTGCCACCTTATCCTTCAAAGGTATCACTAAGCTCCATCTTTTCTTACCATATGTCGATGCAGTTTCTCCTCTTTCCATTTTTACACTGACGTGATTTTCCATTATGCTTCAGGAAATCATGCGACAGAAGATCCTCTACGCCATAACGGAAGGACAAGGGTCGTTTCATCTTTCATAATTAACATGACTTCGAAGCTTATCTATAGTGTTCAAAAAAGCAGGCGGTGCATATAAGAAGGGGTGAAGATCAGTAAATACAGCTTGGCTCAGAACTAGAATTTGGTGGTGTATAGCCGGTTTTGTTCGACAGCTCTCAGTTGTCGACGCGAAGAAATGTGCATATTAGGTGTAGGTTTAGGTCGCCTTGGGTAAGATATGGGGGAAGGTTAGGAGATGTACAGGAAGAAGCTGATGGTTTTTCTGTCTGGAAGTATAGTTTCTTATTCGAAGCGTCTGTTCGTCTTTCTTGATTTGTTTATGTCGAATAATGGCCACGGTAGACATTGTGAATTATAGTTTCTCGTCGTTTGATTCTTTTGTGTTGAATTGCGATCACCTTTTGTGAATAAAGGTCAGCTCAGTTCTTTGCCTTCTATTCTCTTTGTCTACAAACTGGCTAGAGCACTCGCATTCGTTCATGTGAAGCTGTGATTCTGTAAAATAAAATAAAATGATAATGTGATAAAAATTAAAAGGATATTGAAAAAAATATATTGAAATGTGTATTAAAATATAAAAATTATAATATAAAATATAAAAATTTGATGAAATTATCATATTTTTATAATATTTTTTAATTTTATGGATCAATTTATTATATCATTACATATACAATAAAAAATAAAAAATAAAGAAAAAAATTATAGAGATTCTGGGGCAAGTGATATTAGTAGTTGCATCCTTTGTCATTGAGAAACGCTTGAGAAAGATATTTGTTTGTTTCATCATGTTGGCCTTTGGTTTCAAGTCATTGCTATCATGCATAACATTGCGAGTGACCATGCATCACATGGTTTGTCAAAGTAAACTTCAACTTGCGTGATTGAACCGGATCAAACATCATTATATATAAGTTTATTCTGAAACATTAATCATGGGATGATGTATTTTTCGCTATGGCTCATCCTCCACACTCTCAGCAACATCATGAGTAAAAACATCATATTGCATTATTCCAAAAAAAAAGAAAAAAAAAACATCATTTTGCCATATTTCATGAAACGTTGATCATATGATGTTTCCGTCAATACCAAAAACCATACATCATCCTTATAAAAAAATACTGATGTTGGTATATTTGATTCACGAAGTACGACAACACCGTATAAAATACGCGTTGAATTTTGAATAGCGAGTATATACGAAATGTGAATACTTATGAGCCAATCACTACGGCCCGTCCTCCATTTTCCCGCCAAACCCCAAACCCTGACTTCATCTTCTCCAATGCGGGCACCACCGAACGTCGGCGCCATAATCTCGAAGCTCCACCCTTCTCCTCAACCACCACCACCGCAACCACAACCACAACCAAAACCACCGCTCCCCGCCGCAGCCCTCGATCGTGGCTGCGACATCAGCAAGATCTGGCCGACCTATTTCCCGGAGACCGACTTGTCGATCCGCGATTGGAGGCCGGCGCTCATTTCGAGGCTCGCCTGCTTCTTCGCCACCCCGCGAGGGCAACAGATCGTGTCTCAGGTATGTGTAGGGGACGCGGGTTGACGATTGGTGGTGTGTTGGTTACGGTTTGGGGGCTTTGATTGGGGAAATGTGATGTGGAAATGTGGTTGAGGTAAGGGGGATGGAGTGAAATCGAGAATGAGAAATAGAAAAATTGGTGACCGAAACCAAAAAGGCTACATTGCCAATACTGGATACTGAAATATAGGCTCTTGAACCATACCCAAAAAAAAGAAATATAGGCTCTTGAATATACCATTTAGTTTGGTCTTATGTTGCATTTCTTTGTTTGAGAAATCAGAAAGAATTGCACGAACAGTTCTGATTCGCTGGCATATAGAAACGAAACAAGAAAACATGAATCAAAATTGGTACCAAACACGACCTTAATTTAAATTGAAAGTATAAGAGATGAGTTGGAAGGAGATTTTTTATGGCTTTGGGCTGTGTCGTGTAATTTGACACGGTTTAGGAATCCAGCTTTCGTAGTGGGGAGTATGGCCGCACAAGGAATTTCTCTTTTTCCTGTAAACACCATAAGCGGGAGCAATTGGTACCATTGCTCTTTCCTAGTCTTATGAAATATCATTGACAGTTAAGCTGGTGCAATCACTTGTTCTATCTGGAGTTCGACACAGTAGCTCATTAAAAGATTGGGAGCTTACAATTTTGTTATTAGTTAATTTTCTAATGTCATGCATGGATAGGTAAAGGAGGAAGATGGATTATATTCTCTTCCGCTCGACTTCGAACACTTCCGCAACATTTGTAACCTTAAGGACTTATATGAAAATATGGAAGAACATCCTAAAGAAGCTCTATTGTGCATTGGCGCTGCTATTCATAAGGTATCCAGCTTTGATGATGGAACTCAATGCAAAATTGTCTTTTTCGGTACTGCCCTTGATATCATCTATTTTCCTCTACCTGCAGGTCAAGTCTTCTCAGGATGATAAGGGCGAGTTCCAGGACAATGTGAAAATTAATATCCGGCTGCACAACCATCCAGAATCCATGATTGCTTTGAGGAATCTGAAAGCAGCTTATATAGGTGACCCATTGTGTCTGTTTGAGTTTTCTGTTTTATAATTGTATAGCATCCCTCCCTGATGGCAATGACTTATCATGTGACCATCATTTCATTTATTTGTATGATGTGGCAGATAGGCTTGTATCTGTACGAGGCACTGTAGTAAAGGCAAGCACGGTCAGACCGTTAGTAGTTCAGATGACCTTCAAGTGCGCTGGGTGTGGAGCCAATATACCTCGGTTGTTTCCTGGCGGAAAATTTTCTCCACCAGTGATATGTGACATGCGTGCCTGCAAAAGCAGAACTTTCTTTCCAATCAGATCTACTGTGCAAGCCATTGATTTTCAGAAAATAAGGCAAGGCCAATCTGTCCATTTCTTATAGTTTAGTTGATATATTGCAAGTAGATTGAATAGTGCGACAAAAGAATTGAAAATGTATCAGGAGTGAAAAAATCGTTAGTTCATGTATGTTTCTGTTACTTCTTTAATCCGGGTGAGATTGTTTTCTAGATTGCAGGAGCTGCAAAAGGGTGAGAATCACGAAGAAGGTCGTGTTCCTCGAACAGTAGAATGTGAACTCACTGAGGATTTAGTTGATTCTTGTATCCCTGGAGACATAGCGACGGTAACTGGAATCATAAGGCAAATCAACAACTATGCAGATATTGGAGGAGGTGAGCCAGGAAAAACATCACGATTGGTTTCAAGCATGCGGTGTATATGAAGCTGCATGCTATTGGACCAACGTAAACCTCATGTGGAATTTAAAGTGCACTGATACGACCCTACTATGTTTTTATTTAGGAATTCAATCACTTGTTTACACATTGCAGGTAAATCAAAAACGAAGTCGCAGGGAATATTCTATTTATATTTGGAAGCAGTCTCCGTAAAGAATTCGAAATCACTGTCTGCAGCAGAGGGGTCACAGTACTCTAGTGTCGATGATAGAGCTACAGAGATGATAGATTTGTTCTCTTTTTCTCCAAGGGACTTGGAATTCATTGTCAAGTTCTCTGAGGAACATGGTTCAGATGTCTTCCGTCAGATAATCCAGTCCATCTGTCCTTCTATATATGGTCACGAGCTTGTTAAAGGTGTAGTTTGCCTTTGTACAATTTATTTCGTAGCTCTCTGTTTCCTTCTCCTGCTATTGATAACTCCTATTTTCCATCACCATTCGAGTTTCAACTGCCTTTAAGCTTTCTCCCTAATATCAGACTGCAAATTAGTGGTGACTTTCTTAAAGTTATTACGTAAGAGAATGCTGCTACATTCCATATTCAAATATTGTCATCCATCTTAAGCTTCTAAAATCTCGTGCTCTCAACAGCTGGAATAGTATTAGCCCTTTTTTCTGGTGTGCGCAAACATTCAGTGGATCAAAATAAAGTGCCAGTCAGAGGAGATATCCATGTGATCATCGTTGGTACGCACGAGTTATTTTTACTTTTTCTGTAGAATTTCAAATGTGATCAAACACGGCTTTCGTGGAACGGCTAATTGTTATGTATCACCTGAGCATTGGCAGGTGACCCTGGATTAGGGAAAAGTCAACTGCTTCAAGCCGCAGCAGCTATTTCACCCCGTGGTATTTATGTCTGTGGAAATGCTACTACAAATGCTGGCCTCACTGTTGCTGTTGTTAAGGATCGCATGACTAATGACTATGCTTTTGAAGCCGGTACTTCACTCGTTAGTTTTTCTTGTAGGTGGACTATGTGGTTTGTTGTGATTGGAACCTTACTAACTCCTTGGTGTTCCAGTGTGATATCGAAAGCAGCTTATTTGGCTCGTTTATGCTTTTATATTGATTTGGGTTACCTCGATGGCTCCTTTTTAGGTGCTGTGGTGCTTGCAGACTGTGGATTATGCTGCATTGATGAATTTGATAAGATGTCTGCTGAACATCAGGTTCGTCTTCATTTTCACCAATGCGTAACACTTGCTCCCTAAAGGAGCAGCCATATTTCTTTAAGTGTCTCAGTCTGAGGAATTCTTCTTTGTTATGGCCAACTGGGTTCATCGTCCTCTGCAGCTATAGGCAATCATTTCAATCCTTTTCTCTGTTTCAATATTTTGAGGTTAATGTGTTTGTCTAATCTAATTTTTCTCGTAGGCTTTATTGGAAGCCATGGAGCAGCAATGTGTTTCTGTTGCAAAAGCTGGACTTATAGCAAGTTTGTCTGCAAGGACTTCTATCTTAGCTGCTGCAAACCCAGTTGGTGGCCATTACAAGTAACTGTTATAAACTTTGCTTGTTATGTTGTTTAAATTGTTTGCTCTTGTAATGACGTAGTCATAATATCATTGCTATTTTCGGTTGGATTATGTACATGCTCTCATTTTCGGTCTTCTTTCATATGGCCGGATAATTTTAATATGACTCAACCTTATTTCAAGGCTAAGGACAGGACCCATGGTCATGATTCATTCAGTTCTGCCTTAGCTTGGAAGATCTTGGTAGGTGTGCTTAAAAGTCACACTTTTACTTCGTGTAAACTAATGTGCATCCCTCATAGGACGTGGATATACGGATACAAGTACTATGAATGAGCTGTTCACTGAATCAAATCTGAAGTTAGACGGAACCCAAAAGCAAACTGAGAATTTTGCAGGCTTGTTGCTTTATGATTTGTTTTATTGCTGTAGCCTTTATGAGGAAATATATGTCAGCCGAAGGTAATTTGCTAGCCATAATTCAAAATTTTGTGTTTTGCAAGATGCCATCTACAAAAAACTATCAAGTGTTCCTGACAATAATAATAATAATAATGATGCTTCTGTGACACTGATCTTTATTGTGGATTGCAGCCGTGCAAAAACTGTGAATGAGAATTTGAAGATGAGTGCTGCTCTTCTATCACGATTTGATCTAGTATTCATATTGCTTGATAAACCTGATGAACATCTGGATAAGCGTGTGTCAGAGCACATTATGTCAGTAAGGCTTGCATCTTGTCACTACATAGCAGATTCGTTTAGCAGAAACTTGTCTATGGTGTCAACATCTGCTTTTGATCTTGTAGCTTCATTCTGGCCATGGAGAAAATTTCCCAGTAGCTAAAAAACTTTGTAGCAGAGGTGTGTTTTGCTTGACTTGGTAATGGAAACATCACGATCTTGTATTTTGCCTGACAAGGATGTGAAAAACCGCAGCCCCTCGAGAAGAAATAGACATGAATGCAACAAAGGGCTCTTTGATTTCAAGGTTGAGGTTGGACCCAAAAAGGGACAAGGATTTTGTTCCGTTGGCAGGGCAGCTTCTTCGGAAATACATTGCATATGCAAGAAGCTATGTTTTTCCAAGGTAACTCGTTCAACCATCCTTTTAGAACTTCATGATTTTCCTGGTTGTTTTAATTCTATAAGCTTGAAGTAATTGGTCAGGATGTCAAGACCAGCTGCAGAAATCCTGCAAAATTTTTACTTGAAACTGAGAGATCGTAATACATCAGCTGATGGTACACCGATAACTGCGAGGCAGCTGGAGAGTCTGGTACGGCTAGCAGAAGCTCGAGCTCGGTTGGACTTGAGAGAAGAGATAACAAAGCAAGATGCTTTCGTAAGTTCATGCAAAACATCTTAGTTAACGAAGTAGTTTTTTTCTCCCCCTTTTCGCGTCTGTGACTGGTCCCTAGAGTAAGGGTGTGTGGGTAGCGCTTAATAAAACCGTCCAGCAGATCTTTCAACATAGATATTGACTCGATGAAAATGAATAGTGTCATCAATCATCATAGCTATGTAGCCGATCCTATGTGATGGGATAAAGGTCTGGTTTGTTTGTTGGTGATGAGAATGAAACTCTTTTTAATTATTCAAGCAGGTCTGAAACTTGAGCTTGTCCATAACGTACTTCCTGCGACATTTGTTCGACTTTCTTAGCAACAGAAACAAAAGCTCCAGTTAATCTGTACATGACTCCCTTCTTATCTTCTGCAGGATGTAGTTGAGATCATGAAGGAATCATTGTTTGATAAGTTCTTGGATGAGCATGGAGTGGTTGATTTTGGTCGGAGTGGAGGAATGAGCCAAGAGAAGGAATCCAAACGATTGCTATTTGCCCTCAACAAGCAATCGGAGTTGGACCAGAAAGATTGTTTTTCATTATCAGTATGAATCTCTTCTACTACTATTTAGCTTCCTTTTTGTGACGCTTAAACTCATGAGTCCTTGGCGCTTTGCATTACCATCAAATTTCAGGAAATATCCAGCCTAGCAGACAGAATCGGGCTTAGAGTTCCTGATATTGACAGAGTGGTTGATACCTTGAACACTGCTGGTTATCTAATAAAGAAGGGACCAAGAACCTATCAGGTATGTGTTAGACTTGTCTTAAAAGCTCCGGAATCAGTATACAGTCAAGGACTGCCTATAGTTACTGTTACAGCTCCCGAAACTTAACATTTGAGCCGATACAGCTTATTATGCTCTTTTCATCTTTTCCGCTGCTTGGAGAGACCATGTGCTCCCTCAGAGTCCTTTGTGCCGCAGTGCATGTAACTATAGAGTTAAACTGATTTGTTTTCCTTTTTTTTCCACCTCGTTCATCTTTTTAGACTATATTGAGTAAAATCTCCAACATGGGCAAGTGCGCGGAACTCAAATTCTCATGGTGGACATTAGGATATGCTCGGTTTTTGCTTCACCTGCAGCGTGTAAACTAACAATCTCTTCTGCAGGTTTTATCATCATCATATTCTCGGAGTCAAACATCAAGATCAAGAGGTTGAAGTCGGGCCACCTGTGAATGGTTACCTTGATTTACTGCTGTCTAAAGATTTCAGGTGACTGCACTTGTGATGCTGATGAGTATACCGGATGGAAGAAAAAAGACATGGAGTTTTATCGATTTTAGAGTAAAAATAATGCTAATTACTTGGTTGTCTATCAGTATTGCCATGTTCCGCTCCAGCCCATTTAACCGTGCCGTACAGCTAACCTTATGCTTGGCGATCAAAGACCGGTTGGCGAATGGTAAGCAGCGACTGGTAATCAGCAGCAATGCTCGTATGCAAAAGAAATTTCAATATCGTTTGAACATGTGGAATCTTGCAGTTTGCTCTGGAGCTACAATCCTCGGGTACAATCTTTTCTTTTCAGCAAGTCAGCTTGCAGCAATTTCAGACATGTTTCTTCTATTTTACAGTGTATAAATCAAGAGATGAATACGATTCAGAATCCTAGAAAGCTTTCAGCAGCAGAATTTTTCAGCCATTAATCATAACCATCGGCATTGCCATACCCGGGCCTCCACTCGCTACCATAATAGGAGTTCGGCAACCCCAACCAAAACTTGAAGGCTTCGGCCGCCCTCATCCTGTCCCATCTCCTGTCTTGCCTGGCTTTCGAGGCATGCTTGCTCGTGAACATCCTCGAATGCATCTCCACGTAAATCCTACTGTACTTGCTCTTGTTTGGCGATATCCCATACTCCTCCATACAAGCCACCACCTCTAAAGCCCTTTTGAAGAAAGCAGCTCTCACAAAAATATCAGCCAAGTCATCCAAGAGCCACTCATCAGGTTTAAAAGGTGGAGGCGCAGCAGTGTCCGGATTGCATTCTTGGCCCTTGTTCGGCTTGCACCTTTCCTTTATCTCGTTCCATAACAGTAGTGCCTCCCCAGACTTCCTAGCTAGCGCAATCCCATTAGCAAGGCTACCGTAAGTGGACAGATTGGGGTAGAGACCATGTTCCCTCATCGTCTGAACCACTTGTTTCGCCTCATCAACAAGCCCCTGCTTACAATACCCTTCTACCAGCATGTTCCAGGCGACCAAATCAACCTTCACCCTAGGATCGGCAAGCATCTCGTCAAAGACCTTGTGTGCCAACTTAGGTTGTCCTATCTTTGCGAAAGCTTTCATCAGCGTGGTGTAGCTGACCTTAGTTGGAGTGATCCCTCTTGCTCTCATCTCATTGAAGAACGCAAGTGCTCCTGCGCTATCATCAACCATTACGCACCCATTGATCAAGGTGTTGTAGGACACCACATCCGGTGAAATCCCAGCATCCTTCACCATTTCATGGACCAGCTCCTTGGCCTTTTCGACCTGCAGCTGCTGGCAATATCCTTTAAGAAGAACATTGTATGTCACCAGATTAGGCGGCACCCCAACTCTCCTCATCTCGGCCAGCACTTCACGGGCTTTGTTCATCGATTTCCCCTTCACAAACGCGGAGATCACCGTGGTGTAGGACACTTCATCCGGATGCCCGAACTTATCACTCTGATGCCTCATTGCCTCCAACATCCTAACCGTATCCGCCACTCTACCCGCATTCATGTAACCTTTCATCAACGTCGTGTATATCCTCGTATCAGGAGCATACGTTCTCGGCATCAAAGGCGCCTCCTTGTAATCAATCTCACCCATCTTATCCTTCATCCAACTCTCAAACCAACTATCTTCATCATCTCCAATTCCATCATCATTCTCATACCCATCATCAACCTCGACCTCATCACCATCGTCCTCTACCTCATGATTCGCGTCCCTCATAATCCTACAAACATCCCTTCGTCCCTCCCTCATTGCCTGAACCAACCTCTCCGCGGTCTCCAAATCCCCGAACCCTACATACACAGCCACGAGAGACCTCATCGTCGTCAAGCAAGGCTCCACTCCTTCCCTCAACATCAACTCCACAACCTGCACAACCATATCCTTCCTCTTAACCCTCCCACCCAACTTAATCATCACATTATACGTCAACACATCGGGCCTCAAATCCCACTCCTTCATCCCATCAAACATCTCCACAAACCTCCTCACATCGCCCATCTCGACACAGGCGTTCAACACCGCATTGAACGCCCCGGTATCAGGCAACGAGTCCTTCACAATAACGGTTACATGTCCCAGCTCACGTATCCGGGCCACCACCTCTTCCATCAGAGCCACGGCATCCTTGGCCCCACCTGACCCAGCGAGGCGGGCCACCACGGCGCTCCAGGCCTTGACGTGGGGGAAGTGCCCGGACCTCAGCATGGACCTAATGATCGCGCTTGCCCACTGGGCACTCCCCATTTTCGCCGCGGCGACAGCCAACAGTCCCAGCGAGTGTGAATCAAGAAGACTTAGCTGCTTCTCGTCACGCAGCCTGTTGAAGATCAACTGGGCGCGTGAGAGGGAGTCGGGGTGGTCGTGGAGGGATGAGAGTTGGGCGACGAGGCGGCTGAGGGTGGGGCCCGAGGGGAGTTGGTGGTGAGGGGTTTGGGTGTAAAGGGTCCATGCTTGGTCTGTCTTGCGTTGGCGGAGGAGGGAGAGGAGCGCGCTGTCGGGGGGCGTGGTGGTGGAGTGGTTGTTGGCGGTGGCGCGAGGGAGGAAATGGTGGTGGTGGTGGGTGGAGAGGAGGGGGAATGGGGTTGTGGTTGTCATGGTGAGGTGATGAGTTCCATGGAGAAGAAAGGAGAAGAGGCAGATGAGGAGGAAGAGAGTTTTGGGTGGAGATGAGATGTGTTACGCTGAGGATATTTGAAGCGAAGTCAAATGGAAATATCCCGTGGAGCTAAGGTTTAGTCCAGAAAGGTTTGCCTACGTGGACTTGTGAAGTATTCCTTCTGATATGTTCGAACCGAATTATGTATGAGGTTTGCATTGCCTTGGATATGTGCTACGGTTTCCCATTTATATGCCAGGAGGGTAAAAAGGAAAAGACAAAAACATAAGCCTAAATCTATGATGATGGCACCAAACCCATCTCCATAGATGTTTAAAGAGAAGCATCACCACGTAAAAATAGCTATCACAACGAGGCTGGATGACAGAACCTCACACGCCAAATATCGATCAAACCATCAATGAGATGACAATACAGTCCATAGCAGAAGAGCACATAATCAAGATTCATGAAACCACATGACCATGGAAATCTAGTTCAAGAAACACATTGTTCGCAACAACAGCAATCACATGACAAATTAAGATCTGGGCTTCTCCTTCTTTTCCTTGAAGAGAGCCAAA
>JAOVYX010002947.1:0-11353 GCA_035668315.1 Drosera spatulata
AGGTGCCACGAGATCGCAAAAGAAGAGTCACGGAGCCAACAATCAGAATGGTACGGGAAATGATGGTCAATCTAACTTCGAGTATGAGCTGCAATCCTTTTACCGGGTCAGAGACGCAGCCTCCTTCACAACACTAGCTGATGACATTGATATGTTGCGAGAAGTTTGTATTACACGGTTGTTGAATGTTTTATGTACTTCAAGCATGTCGCACTTTATGATTTGGATTTGAAACATTATAAGTGTTTGTAATGTTTGGATATTGGACTCGACAATGAAAATGTATTAGATTTAATATCTCTTATCTGTCCCGGTTGGATGTGTATAAAAATAGGGTAGAACGTCAAAAAACAGTGCATTAGGCGATTTGAGAGACATAATTGGCGACTAAAATTTTTTTAATCGCTAAATTTGAAGACCAATTTTACGTAATTAGTCGCTAATTTAACGACCAATATACCTGTTTAGTCGCAAAAATGACGACTAAAAATATGAATGGTCGCAAGATTTGTTTTATTAGGTGAAGCCAAAATGACGACTAAATGAATTCTTAGTCGCTAAATTTGACGACTAAATGCTTCGGTTAGTCGTCAAATTTGATGACTAAATGCTACGTTAGTCGTCAATTTTGACGACTAAAATAGCGACTAAAAAACTGTTAGTCGCCAAATTTAACGACTAAAATAATTGTTAGTCGTCAAACTTAGCGACTAAATATTAACATTAGTCGCCAATATCAATTAGCGAAGAAGGATCTAGCGACGAGTATTTTTAATCGCAATTTAGTCGCCCTTTTGATTTTGCGACTAAAATTCCTCATTTAGCGACTAAAAAATTTAGTCGTCTGTTTAGAGGATTTTTGTAGTGAGGGGGGAGCGGTCGACTCCGATGGTGGTCAGAGATGGTGAGGCCAAGGGAGCGACGACGTTGATGGTTCGAACGACGATGGACAAGGAGAGGGAAAAACAGCGAACAAGGGAGAGAAGGATGGCAGCGAGATAATGGCCGACGATGGAGGCGATGGTGACGGGATTGCTTGGAGATGGAATGTGAGGAGGAAAGAATGATGGAGGAGGTGAATCGAAAATTATATGTTTGGGAAATTATTTTTTCCGCGTATATGTTTTTATAATATTTATTAAAAAATTATAATTTTAGGTCATTTTCTGTTTATTTTACATATTGGTTTTCATGATCTGAGTAGCTCCATAAAATTAAATGATGTTCTGCATGTTCCTGAAATTACCAAAAATCTATTGTATATTTCTCGCCTCACCCTTGATAATATTTGTATTGTTGAATTTTATCGGACCCATTTTCTTGTTAAGGATCTGAAGACAAAGCACATCCTCCTTCGCGGAACTCAAACCAATGGTCTAAATCAACTTCAACAAGGGAGTAATCACCCTTTCCTTCCTTATGCACTCGTCGGTGAGTGAGTATCCTCTACTATTTGGCATCACCGGCTAGGGCATCCAGCCGATCCAATACTCAGTCATGTTCTCCCTCAGTATAATTTGCTATCTTCATCTAGGACTATGGCTCACATTTGCATATGCAAGCAATTACCACGTCCACAGTCTAATTTTGTTAGTTCTCATCCATTAGAGTAGCTGTTTTTAAATGGATGGGGCCCTGCACCTATTGAATCGGTATATGGATTTCATTACTATTTACTTATCGTCGATCACTTCTCCAAGTACACTTGATTGTTTTCGTTATTTAATAAAACTAAAGTGTTCTCTACATTTATTGCCTTTGTTTCTTTGGCCGATAAAAAATATCAATGCACTGTTCGAGCTATTCAAACGAATGGAGGTTCAGAATTCGTAAATAGCAAACTTAGATCCTTTTACAAAATCGTGGCATCTCACATCGTCTTGCATCTCCACATAGTCCTCAACAGGTTGACAAAGTTGATCAAAAGTATAAGCATGTCGTGGAAACTGGATTTAACATTATTAGCGCACTCATCCTTGTGGATAAGCCTCTGGGTCGATGTTTTTCATATGCCGATCTATCAATCGACTGCCTTCTCGCACAATGCGAATGATCAGTCCATATCAGTTGCTGCATAATAGGCCACCTAACTATCTTAGCATACAAGTTTTCGGTTGTGCATGTTATCCTTTGCTGCGACCATATAGTCATCATAAGCTCGAGCTTTGCAATTCTCAATGTGTTATACCACAAGACACATGGTTTTTGACGAAGAATCCTTTCCGTTTGCTAGTCGAATACATTTGCAATCGCAATCCTTTATTCGTCCTGCCAACCGGGTTCATCTTGACCATCTACGTACCCTTGCCAACACAAGACACTACATGTTTTGTATTATCCTAGCTAGAGCTTTTCTCGACTTCAAGCAGGGATCAGTCGTCCTTTGCCTCTTCTTCACAACGCATAGATCAAGCACTAGTTCCGCTATTACAGATTCTTTATCATTTCACAAGGAAACCTTCTATTCATAGCAGTCTATGGATACTTCTGAGTCCCCGCAGCCAACTTTTTCACCGCACCCTAAACCATTCCACTCTCACTCTATGATGACCCGAAATTAAG
Organism: Drosera spatulata; assembly: GCA_035668315.1. Taxonomy (NCBI): domain Eukaryota; kingdom Viridiplantae; phylum Streptophyta; class Magnoliopsida; order Caryophyllales; family Droseraceae; genus Drosera; species Drosera spatulata. The sequence goes on from JAOVYX010002947.1 coordinate 2,563, forward strand.
ATGGTACCCGCTGTCTATTCCATTTGAGCCTACATATTTCTCTGATGCCAACAAATCCCCTTTTATGGCGACAAGCAGTGTTAGCTGGATTTCCAGCCCTTCAAGTTAATGGCACCTGGACTCTTGTTCCTTCATGCCGTCATAAAAACATTAAAAAAAACAGAACTTTTACGATCGTTTTTAAATTTCGACCATAAAATTAAAGACTGAAACAATGATAAACTTATTTAGCGATCGAAATTAAAAACGATCGCAACTTTAGCGACCGAGATGGTTGCAAAATAGCAATAACGATTGAAACGATCGCTGAATTTGTATTATATATAAAAAAAAAGGCTCACTTTCTTTCCCCGCACCTTTCATTTCCCTAAACCTTTCCTTTCCCTCATATCGACGACCACTCCAACATTCCCCCAACCGAGGACCCCTAACGACCCCATCAACCACTCTGGTGAGACCGAGGATCCCTAACGACCTCATCAACCACTCTGGTGAGGCGAGCTCCGGCAGGCGACGAGGTCACCACCGACGACCCAATCACCACGAGCTCAGATGAGACGAGTTCCGACGAGGCGATCTTTGGCGAGACTAGGACAGATAAGGCGAGCTCTTGCCGCTCACCACTCGCACCACCACTTTCCACCTTCCCAATTTGTCATAATTGTATAATGTCAAACCCTAATTCTCTATTTTGTTTTTTTATATATAATTTAACTAATTAATTGATTTAATTATATATTTGGTTGATGAATTTGGATTGATTATGGCTAATTGGATAAATTTTTTTGTTGATGTGGGTTGATTTGATGAGGTTGATTGCGAGGTGATAGTGATGGATGAGTTGGTCGATTGAGTTGGATGATGATATTAGATGAGTTGTGAAGGATGTGTCGTGATGGATGAGTTGTGAAGGATGTGTCGTTATGGATGAGTTGTGATTTTTGGATTGTTATTATTGAGTTTTATTTGGAAATGATTGAACTGATTGTTTTTGGGTGTAGGGTTTGTTGAATTGGTCGTGATTTTTGTTGAATTGTTTGGGTGATTATTCGATGATGGTTTAGACGTTGGAGTTAGATGACGATTTATGGACGATGTTTATGATTGTTTTGGACAACTTGGTTGGTTTGAGTCTTTTGGACGATGGTTGATTTGGTTTGGATTAGGACTATGTTTGATTTGGATTTGATTTAATTTTTCCTACAATGTCTAAGTAGCTAATTTACGATGGATACTGGTTCAGTTCATCAATGATTTGCGACAGAATGATTAAGGTCGTCGCTAAGCATGTTTACAACCGTCGCAAATTTACGACGGATAACCTATGTTCTGTCGCAAACTCCAATTGGGACTGGACTATTAGCGACAGTTAGTTCCCATCGCAAGTCCGTCGCAAAATCTTGTTTGCCACGAAATTAGCGATGGAAGTGACTGTCGTTAATTGATTGAATTTTTATAGTGAAATCGTATCAGGTGTAAATGGGTGTATCGTATCAAGTGAAAGCCTGATGGGTTTGTTGATCGTTATATGGCACGATTTGTTGCAAAAGGATTCCATCAACAAATGGGTGTGAGCTTGGATCTTTGTATTTGATCTATCCTGATGTGGCAGTTTATGAGAATGAACTAAATAAGCATGCAAATTTTATTCATCAAGGTATAAAAGGCAATTCCCTCAACAGATGCAAGGAGTGTTTAGGAATATGTATTGTCCGGTATTCTTGGTGATATGGATACTTGTTTTAGGCAGGATAGACCAAAGAAGGATTTCTCGTCAGCAGCTGCATGGGAAACCAGTAGAACCAAGAGCCTATTGTTCCTTAGCATGGTCTTAACTACGGGTCTGGTTGTTTACCTAGGCACTCCTTCATATGTTGGCTAATGGCTCATCAGCGCCATAGGTACCTACGGCAGACTTATTGACATGGAAATGATTGAAGTTTCACTGTGTGTCTTTTACTTTGATCAGGTTGAAACCCATGATCAGTTATTCTCTGACTATATTTTATCTTCTAGAGTTGCAAAATGGACCTCTAAATGTGATGTGGCTCCCCTATTAGGTTCTTGCAGTGGTATCTTGGTCCAGCTTTATGTTAAGCCAGCAGGCGAAACCTTTAGGACGAAATTTGAAAGAATCATGTTTGGAGCTATGGTGTATCAGTTGTGGAGGATGAGAAACGAAACCCTATTTAAGAAGGTGAAGCCAAACTTTGATGGCTTGATGCATAGTCTGGTGTGCTTTGTTGCTGATATGAGACAGATCATGGATTGCTCGACGATGTTGATACTAGATAGGCACACTACGGCAAGATGGGCTGCTGTAACTCGATGTGTGACTTGCTATGGCTTCGAATATACTCCTTTCGTTTCAATTTAATTAGAATATGATTAATCTCAATATAAATAAAATGTTTTTATTTTTATTTTTATTTGAGAATGAATTTATAGTAGGGAGATGATTCACAACCAATGAAAAATAAACGGCTGGATTAAAATTAAAGTCATCCTTATCCGATAAAAAATACGAATACTGTGATAATTTATTGTGGATATATCAAAAAAAACAAACCAACTTCCGGAAAAAAGAATCCCGGATGGACTGGTGCCTTCCTGAAAAAAAATCCCGAATGTACCAAAAAAATCCAATGGTCTTCCGGGGTTCTTTTTTCCCGGATGAATTAGTCCTTCCGAAAAAAAATCCCGAATGTAATGAAATTTTTTTGAATTTTGGCCGTCAATCTCACAAATGAACGGTTAAGTAATGTTGGCTGTATAATCCTTCCTAGCTAATGTAGAATATGGATCACCTTCCTTTATATTAATATAATCAAACCATCTTATTATGTTCTTCTTTCTTTTCTCTCATTCTCTCTTCTCAATTCTACTTACATCCCATTATCTTTAGAAAATATATTTTTCTTATCAAATTTCATATAAATTCAACACATATATAAAATTTTATATCGAGTCAAATAATTATAATTAAATTAGGATAATATAATTTTGGTATAGTGCTGATGCAAATGTACATGGTAGCTTTGTAAGTTACTCCTTTGTTTCATGCAAGCATTTAGGCGATTGCAGCCGAATGCTGCGGCACTCACAAACATCTTTTTTTTCCCCCTTGCTGTGTGTAAGCTGAAGCAGCGGCAGCTGGCTGACTGCTGCGACTTTACACCGTCGGGAGATATTTTTTTCGTATCATGCAATGATTATATTATTTATTATATATTTTGATATGTTATTTTTTATTAATAAATGATATGGTATGAATATTATTGTGATTCAGAATTATAGTTTGTGACATATATTATATTTGATATTTTACGATAAATTTATAAAAAAATATTATTTGCTCGTTCCGCAGATCATTCTTATTACTCACGTGGATAAGGAATACAATCTTTTTGGGACAGAGGGAATATGTCACCAGCATCGGTTAAACCTTTGACCAACCTGGATTTTGAGACTAATGGGATTCGAACCCAAAACCTTCAAGAAGAAGATTGAGTTGAACACCACTAGTGAGATTCGAAACATTGATCGTTGAGCTTCGTTGCTCTAGCTAGTCATTAAGCAACGTTGGACTATACATTTAAGAGTCTCTAATGAGCTGATGCAACAACTACTTTATGTAACTTGACTTTCATGTTTAGAAGGAGCGTTTCTTAAATCTGATTTGGATCTTAGAAACTCCCTCGATGGACGCTTCACCGGATTATATCATGACTTTAAGGACTAAAATGACCCAAATTACTCGGAAGTAATTAAGATGAAAAGAGAGGAGGAATTAAAGGTGTGTTGGGGATCCGAGACTTTCATCCATGAATAAGTTGCAAACACATTACCACAACCACAATTTTGCTTGATGATGATAAATATATACAGAACTATGAATTGGACATAGCGCTTATACATGTAGATCTCGCTCCAGCACGTAGCCAGGCTGCCCCATGCCCCGTCGTCGTCATCATCGTCGTCATCGTCGTCATCATCGTCGTCATCGTCGTCACATAACTTACCAGATGATAAGAGCATGCTCCATTCTCTTCCATTACCTCTCTCTCCTCTCAAATGGTAACATAAAATGAAGTCTCTGAGTGGTACTTTCTAGCTAGCTGTATATATCTGTCTTTGCAGCTAATTTGTCACTTATCCGTAAACCACCAAAGAACGCCGTACCGAAAATCAGTCCTCGTAATCATGTACATTAATTGCATATAATAACAAATCAATAAAAACAAGAAATTATTGGTTGAACACATATACTCATTACTGTACCATATCAACATGAACAAATATACTCATTACTGTACCATATCAACAAACACTATATATGCATCCACTACTGGAGGTTAAACAAAACGAGAGCTTTAGAAACATCAAGTTCGATCTCATTCGGTCTGATATCCCGTGGAGTACAAATCAATTATAAAACAACGAGAAAAACACATTTTCAAAGTGACAAAAACAATGAAAGCGCACTTCAAAATTGCGCTAAAAATTTTTGGGACTACAAATAACAATTAATCCAAAAGGAACATAAATTGATAAGTGTTTCCTTGCTAACAATATATGAAACTACGTTGATTAACTGATGAACTAACTAATTACAGCTTCTAAAATATGAAACAAAGAAGCTAATGATAAATTAAGCCGCAGTGAACATCACTTCTCACAAACAAACGAACTAATCTCCCTAATCTATAGATTACTCGACTCCATAATTAATCTGCATTACTCTCTAAAGCACCGCCTAAATCTACTATAAGCATCTAGTTAACACACAATCTCATGAATCAAACAAAAACTAAATGCCCAAGATCGATCTCACCATATATATGTTCTCTTCACCAGCTCTCTCTCACCGCGATTTCATTGATCTCAAGTGTCGCTAATCAGCCAGCAAATTAATCATCAGAGATCAAGCATCAGTACTTGGTGGTTGATGATGATGTTCTTGTTGTTGATGTTCAAGTACTGTGGTGGTGGTTCTCATCTTTCCAAGGGTATGCTTATTGTTATGCATCCAAACCTTGAACACATGTCTCCTAACCCCAGTCTCCTCACAGAATCTCTGAACAGCCTCCTCATCCTGCCTCAGGATCCGCCACCCGAGCCTCTCCGCCAGCTCCGCCATCCGCTCCTTCTGTTCCGCCGTGAACTTCGTCCTGAACCTCTTCCTCGACGTTCCTCCTCCTCCTCCTGATCCTCCTGACCCTCCTACGAGGTACCCGCTCCCCGCCACGGCAGGGTCCCCTCCTCCGCTGCTGGGGTTGGAAACCTCGTCATCATGGTCGTCCCGGCTGTGATGAGAGGTGGACGGCAGCGCGAGGGGACGCTGCTGGACCGGCGTTGCCATCAGGTAAGGCGATGAGGTGCGGTTGTAGGGGAAGAACTGGTACACTGGCTGGTGCTGCTGATGCTGATAAGTCTGATGCAGGTAACCGCTGTGGTGTTGGAAGAGGGATGATGCCGGCGAGGTCGTTTCGGGTTCTCTCCTGTGGAAGTTCCGGTGGCAGCCGCAGGCGGCGCACTTGAGGGCGTCCAGGGACCCGTCTGGCCCGCCCGGCATGAACTCGCCGCAGCCGTCGATGGCGTGCCCTCCGATGTTCACCGCGTGGTTCTTCAGGCACTCGCGGTACCTCGTGCCGCCGCGGCTGCTTGTGTTTTCTCCGACTGGTGTGTGTTTCTTGATGGAAAATGATGTTGTCATGTCGGTGTCATTGTTGGTTGTGGTTGTGGTTGTGGCTGTGGTTGTGGTTGTTGTCCCCTCGAGTCCGACAGATCCCGAGTGCTTGACTCGGGGCGAGTCGTAACTCGGCGGCATGGTAATCTCCTTCTCCTCCTCCTCCTGCTGATGATGATCCTCGAAATCCATTGGAACCGAAACCCTTGTTTCACAGTTCCAACGGCTGAGATGAGATTGATTGTGATTGTGATTGTGATGATGGAGATGGAGATGGATTTTGCTTACAGGATAAAAATGGAGAGGTAATGGTAACTTTTTTGTGTTTGTTTAAAGGGAGCTGAGATGCTAGCAAGACTATGGAATGCTTAGCTTGCTAGGGGTGTTTTTCCTGCGAGAAAGACCCTTCTTATCTCCTAGGAACATGATTAAATCTGGGCCGTTGATCGTCTGGCCTTAATTACAGGACACATTTGTCTTGTATCATCGTACTTGAATATTTTTACCGGTAGTAGCCGGTGATGGAGCTCGGTGAGCAGAGAGGCTCTGATGTAATGATCCCAAAAAGATTTCATAAAGATCAGGGTAAACCTTATCCCTAAAGGGAAATGGGAGTGTAATATGACAGGTGATGGGCTGGGCTTGCTATGTGCGGATTAACCTGGCCCGATTCATCAAGGACTTTGAAGAGGTTGTGTATATTTGGCTGATTTTACAAACGTTCAGACATCTGGTTTCTTGTAGCTTTGATTCAAACTATGGGCGACTTTCGCCTTTTCTCATGTTATAAACTTGTGGACTTTCAATATACTCTTTCCATCTCATCAAAAATAATAACATTTTCTTTTTTCAATTATCCCACGATAAATATAACGTTTCCTTACGTGGATATGTTTTTATACAAAAAAAAATCAAATCAGTTACACTAATATTTACTAACGGCTCTCATAATTGATACAAAAAATCTCACTATCAATATAAATTCAACACAGACATAAAATCTACTGTCATGAAAACGATTACGTTTTTCATGGGACACAGGTAGTATTTTTTCAATTATTAGAATTTTTTGTGTTTTTAAATGCTTAATAAGTTTGTCTTTTCTCATGTTATATCTATTAAAGCAATTTTTTTGGAATTATGAGAACGACTTTATGTGTTTAAATGCATACTATTGTGTTTCCTTGGATTTTAGACATAAATAGAAACAGTCCAAAATTTACTAAAAGTTTCTTGATGGTATTTTCACAATTATGCTAACTATGGTCTGTTTATTATCATTTTTGTTTCAAATTGTCTATTTTTGTTTTACTGGCCAACGAAATAAAAATGTTTGTTTCTTATTCTTGTTTTTGAAATGCTTGAAACAAAAACAGAAAACAAAATATCAGAAAAAATATGATTTTCACTTTTTATTTCATATTTCATCTTAGTACAATATTCAAGATTCTCTCAAAAAAATCATTTTATTTTCTAAAGAGATCATGGTTTTTGTAACTGTTTTTCTGTTTCTATAATTGATTTTGGCTTTTATATTCTTTAGCAGCAATACCATACTGACAAAACACAGACCCTAAGAATTTCAATGATGTGTATTATTCATTATAAGGTGATCATTAGATAGCCTTAATTATAATTACACTACACAAAAAGGGCCATTTTGCAACGGAAAGAAACGAAAGAAAAGGTACCCGAAATTGTATCGCAGGCTCATCAACTAGCGGAATGTCCGCTATAGACTTCCCGGCCTGAATGGTCTCTACAACGCCAGGGGCATCCGACTTCTTATGAGTTTGGATAAAAACCTCGGAGCCCATGATCTTTCGTTTCAAGACCGTCTCCTGAAACAATTTAATCAAAACAATGAGTTAAAGAAGCTTAAATGATTGTTATATGAAACTTTGTAAATGAAATGATAAAACACGTATAAATCTTAAATGTATCGAATGAAAAAAAAACACGAAAAACTAACTACGACAGAGGACAGACTACCCTGAGTGTGTATCGCGATCCCCTTCGCCCGGTTCTGTTGGGCGATATCGGATTTCGTCTGGAAATCCTCACTCGCGCACTGCCTCTCCAAGAGCTCCATCTGAAGCTCGAAGGGCATCCACTGTACACTGTCGAATCGTCCCTTAATAATGGTGATTCGAGCCTTATAGAAGATGTCTGGAAAATGACGTTTCAACGTCGCCTCCCATCTAGCGCGTACTCGTGCATCGAGTGAAGGATCCCAGGTATACTGTCCCTGAAAGAAACAATATAACATATTAATTTCTATAGTACATTGAAACATATCTAAATAAATAAAATTAGAGATTACATAAAAAAAGGGGTTTGGGGCTCGTATCGAGAATCAACCGAACATGCGATCACGTGCATGTAATGGAACCTCTGAATAGGTAGTCCACAATGCCTCATAGAAGACCGTGAATGATGCAGTGATAGTCCTGACTACATCACTGTGATAAAACCTACATCATATAGTGTCAAATACATATAAGTATTTGATAAATACTTCTAGTAATCGAAAATAAAATATATATAGGAGAATCCAAAAGGGAAAGATAAGATAAATATCTTACCAGTGTGTATCTGGATGTAATGAAGAGTTAGGATCGATGTTCCGCAATCTAACTCTACTGTCACGGGATGACGATGGCCGTGCTGATGTAGAAACACGAGGAGAGGGCTCATCCGGAGGCAACGTCGGGGCGAACTGCCCATGACCGTACTGTACATCGGTCATGATGTCGAAGTGATCATGCTGGGGCTCTCCCGATTGGCTCGCAGGAACGTGAGATGGCATCGTACTCTCAAAACTCCTGGAGATGCTCCTGTCAGAACGACGATCCCGTGAACTAGTGCCGCGTCCGCTAGATCGTCCACGCGAAGTACTACGTCTACCCGTGGAATGGAACCGTTACGATTGCATATGCTACAAAGACATAATGCGATCACGTTAGGAAGTTCTTGCTTTTCACGTATTTATTTAAAATGTTAAGAAACAATCATACAGTCGTTGGGAATGCCAAGACATAGCCTCGGACGAAGCACTGTTGGCATACAACCGTTGAAGCCTCGGAGTTATCAGAAAATATC
>JAOVYX010002948.1:0-11352 GCA_035668315.1 Drosera spatulata
ACATCGAATAGTTCGATGAGGTCAGTCGGATCATGCCACCAACGCTGGCTCCGTCTTCCATTTTAATTTGCGTAATAGTTGGATCGGTCTCCAATTAAATTAACCAGAGCTCTGATACTAGTCTGTTGGGAAAAGTCGATGTGTGGTGCAACGGAAATTTTCCAGCACTTTTCCCTCATTGCGCTATAAAAATGGGATAAATAAATAGCCCAAAAATAAATAGAGTCGACATAAAAAATTTACGTGAAAAACCCCTTAAAAATGAAAGATATAAACCACGGGATCGTTGCGGTACCAAAATATCCACTAAAGAGGGATTACAAATATGGTCCCTAGATGTGCTAGGGGATTACAATTACCAGGATAACTCTCACTAATTTTTCTTCTCTAATGGAATAAAATTATACCTGTAGAAGATACCTCTCAATATCTCAAATTGGGTATTTTTCTAACTCTTTTAGTGTTGTTTTTGTATTTGATGTGTTATATAAATTTTATTGTCCCTTGATCCTATTTATAGACAACAGAGAATGGGTTACTGGAGAGAATTTTCACCGTCTTTTTTTTTTTTTTTTTTGTTGTTGCCACGTCTTTGTTCGAATACTCTCGTGCATGGATTCCTGAATGTTTTGCTGCTTCTCATTTGATGAAGAAACAAAAATGTGAGCCCCACCTAAAAAAAAAAACAAACAAAAAAAACGCACTAGCAATCATATACCACAATCCCCAACTAGAGTTCGTAGGAACAATACCGAATTCCGTTGCCCTCGTTTTCGTTTCTCTATTCATCCCAATCGGTCCATCGAAACCATCACTCCAACCAAAACCCACAATCTCAGGAACCATCTTTCCATCTCCAGGGGCTCAGATCTGTGGCCAACAATCAAGCCACAGGGAAAAAGGACGAGCAACTACCAGCATCACCGATTACAGGCAAAAATCAAATCGATTGCCGAATCGAGAACTCCCTCACCCTAACCCTAATTCCTCGATCCTCCCTTCCACCTTCGTAGCGGTGAATCGAGGATCAGAGCAAGGAATTGAAGCGACGTTGATGGAGATGAAGGAGAGGAGTCATCCGCGAAGACCGCCGCCGGAGACGAGTGGTCGCCGGCGGCCGGTGAGCGGACAGGGGCAACCGTGGTTCGGTTTCGACGCCCCGGCTCTTCACTCTCGCCTCAGACATCTCTCTCGAGAAAGAAAGGGAGAATGGGAAAAGAGAGATTTATTACTAACGGTCGGATTATGAGATTATGCGTGCAATGAACGCAGGTTTTTGCTTGCCGTCCAAGGAGGTAAAAAAAGAGCATAGTTTGAACAAGTCTATGAGTGAGGCGTAACATCTAGTATTCGTAAGCTTGTATGTAGTCTTACAACATGAGTAAATTCAAGTTGGTGAGATTATTTACGGTTCCAACTAAAATTTTCTTATGAGTAGAAAATTTTTATTTGGTATTTCTTATATAATATATTAGAAATATTTTTTTCTCTTTTAAGAAAGTGACTGAATCAAACGATCTCTATTTTTTGATCATCATATATTTTGTGTAGAATATTATGATTGTGAATACAAATTAAGTACTATATCATATAGTTTTAATGGATTTTGTTCAATAAAACATTTTTTAGAATGACCTCTGTAATAAATATTCATGAACCAAGGATAAAATAATTTAATCTAATCCAGCTTTAAGTCATACTACGTAAGCCAATCTTTTTCTCATAAAGCTTCTCATATTAAGGTTGTAATTATTTTAAGATCCATGAATCTATTTTTTTTTTTCACAAAAATGAGGGAAGCTTTCGGATATTATTTTAAGATAACAAAAAATTATTTTATCAAAATATATTGTAATTTATATCTTATAATGAGCAAACATCATTTTATGTAACTTTGTTTCGAATAAATTTTGATTTACATTACGATACAATTAATTATTTTTTAATTAAATTATCATAAAATATTAATAATAATTTTAATTTTATATTTTAATTTTTATATTTATGATATAATTTTATTAAAGTACATATTGAATAGTATAAAAAAATATAAGTTTTAATATGAAGCTTTCATGCAACCAACCTGTGAACTTATCATTATTGGAATTGACGCCCGTAGCCTAGTTATTTCCTTCAGAGAAAGAAAATGTAAAGAAGGCGGAGCAGAAGGCGAAGGCGACGGTGGAGAGGCGGCAGGGGATTCAGCAGCGACAACATAGGCCCTAGATTTCTCCGACATCCTCGACGACATGAACCCTAGACCTCCGAGACGGTTAAAAATTTCTTCCCTCTAGACCGCAGGGGTTCGATTCTCGCCCTGGTTCTGACAGATGTTGGTGTCTCCATGTGTCGTGAGAGCTTTGCTGTTTCCATCCCCAGTCTGAGACTGTCTTCCATTTTAGGTTTTCGAATTTTGATTTTTTTTAGGAAACGGTGGCTCTGTTGTAAGATTGCGTATATTTTGTTCTTCCCAAATCCTCTTTGTGACAGGATATCTGGGTGGTGGTTGCTGAATTTTGATTTGATTTCGGCAAAATGTCGTCGTCTGCGTTCTTCGAATTCCACAAGCGGACATCGTGTTTATCGAAGCATAATTTACGTGGAAAGAGGAAACGCACTGGACTCTAGTGTAGAAAAGTGTGAAGTTGAAGCTGTGTGCATCTCATTCCATGTTTTAGTTTGAGTAGTAAAATTTGGAGAGCTAGCCCTTAGGTTTGTGTCTAGTAAAGTAATAAAGTATCATTACAAAATACAGAGTATCACAAATTTATGCTAAATCAGTAATCGTCTTGGAGATGAATTTTGAATGTTGCTGCCCAAATCGTCAAACAGCAACATCATCAGGCTGTTCTGAACTAACAATGTAGTAGAAGTATGTCAGGCGAGCTCGCTAACATATAAACTCAAGTCCTCCCTGGGGAATGTTTCAACGACTTCATTGAATCATTGTTATCAAACATGGACTTTTTGGTTTTGCTAAAAAAAAATTCATGACCGTACAAGATGGTTTTTGTTTTCTTTTGCATGGTAATATGGATTTAACAAGTGCTTGTTTGCAATCATTAATTGCAGGTTGGATGCTTCCAAACAAAGTTCTCATTGCCCTCATTCCTTAGAAGGGTTGACAAGCTTAATCGTGATCAAAGAGCTGCTATACAACGTGTAGGTTTCGGCAACTTGCTCCACATACCTAACCAGTTGCTCAACAAACATCTCTTGGTTGAGTTGATGGAAAGGTGGGATTCTAAGAAACGGGCATTTGTGCTTCCTCTGGGGGAGATCACCATTACTACTTTGGACGTTGCACTGATTTTAGGACTGCGTGGCACGGGAAATCCATTCATTTTGACTGACAACGAACCTTCCTCTGATTTATGGAAAGACTTCGGTGATGCTACCATGCCAATGAAGATTTCTGTTTACTTTTTCGAGGAGAGATTGAATGTCCTAGGTGGACAAGCCAATGAAGATTTTGTGAGAGCTTTCCTGATGTTTACATTTGGTACATTTTTTGTTTCCAAATACCACTGGGAAAGTGGATTCTCGTTTTCTTTGCCTCCTTGAGGATATAGACAAGGTGTCTGACTACGCATGGGGTGCTGCAGTCCTTGAGGATATTTTCCATTGGCTATCAAGAAGAAAGGAGGAGGGCATCGTATATGTAGGAGGCTGCCTAATTCTTCTTCTAGTAAGTTCCTAGTAATTGTTCAATGTTTCCGGTGTCATGTATACACCCTTGTCTTTGACACATGGGTGCAGATCTATTCGAGCCCTATGTATTGCAATTGATCAAGCTGTTCTGACTTGTGGCATTTGTTATTCTCGTTTGAGATTAAGCATATTCGTTCAGCATGCCGAAGTGTATGCAAGCCTTTGGCCATTAAAAACATACTGGAAGACTTATATTTTAGTCTGTTGATATTTTTCCATGTGGTTCAACTCAATGTAGGCCTCAGGAACTAGTAGAATTTGTTCGTGTAGTTTTTTTTTTTTTCAATTTCTTTTTTCCTGTTTGTATGCACTCATCCTTTTTGTCATTGTTTGGCACTGACAGGTGTGGTGCTATGAGCACATAGCAGTTGGGCGACTGAAAGTGGTAGCTCAGCAACGACAGCTTCCTCAAGTGTGCCGATGGGAAAATACTAGGCTTTATGATACATGGCGTTTGTATACTGCGAAGTTTGATGCCTTGAAAGAGAATCAGGTATGAAACGCTTAAGCTTAAGTTAATGTTTTTTAAAACATTGCACTCGCTATCTTTTTTCAGCATGTTTGATCTCAAGTAGTTTGTCCCACATTTTTTTCATTTGATCTTCAGTTTTTACTTCTACGTCCGGCTCTCGGATATTGCGATTTTGTAATAGATGTCAATAAGCACAAGTCTTTATGATGCAGATAATATGGACACTGCAGCTATCCGAAGCAGAGTCCAAAGTTGGCATAATCAAGAAAATATCTGCGTCCACCACTTGTCCGAAAGAGGTCTCAGCTGCAGAGTTAATTTCTGCAGAGTGCCCCTGTTCAACTGTGGAGTTAATTTCTTCGTTGCGAGTAAACAATCCCATCTCTTTCTTTTCTTCCGTATTTATTTCTAATATTTAACATTTACATGTGAAGGGTTCTTCCCGTGACTCACCATGGCCTGTGATTTCGCAGACACTAGCAAATATGTTCAAAAGATGCGATAAGAATACCATGGAGCATATGAAAACATCATCTTTTATAACGCCTGATCCGGTAGTCCGTTGTGAGGTGACTGCTGCTTCTTCCTATTGTATTCTTGAGATAAATGTGGAACAAATGGAGCCTCAGTCAAGCTGCTTGCATAATTCGGTGGACACAAACTTGAAAATTGTGAGCTTTTCTCTCTCAAAGTATACAAATGCCAAATTTGCTGAACGTTCTATAATCTCATGCTAAGGTTAAAGCAGTTGTGTGGAATGTGGAGGTGATTCTAATTATGGTTTAGTTTATCCTTTACTCCAATTTTCCTCTGGTTATTTCCCCGTGTTATGTGTGTTTCTGGTTGTGTGAACCGATTTCCCACATGTTTGATTTTTTCCTCTTTTAAGCATAATTCATTTGAAGAAGCGACTTGTTTGCATTTTGTCACTTTCTGCAGGAAATATGCTCCAATGCGGAGAACTGGGAAAAGTTTGAGGAAAGAGAACAACTTTTTGAGAAAAGAGAACACAGATTTGAGGGGAGAGGTGGAAAGCCTTAAGCTAGAGGTTGCCACTTTAAGAAATGAAAGAATACAGGCGGTAACGTTGCAAGATGAGAATGAAAAATTGAAAAAGGAAGCTGAAGAGCTGAAAAAGAGAGAATGCATCTAATAAGTGGGCGAGTGGTGTAGTGGCTAGACTAGAGAGAATACTGGAAGGCGATTATGAAGATTCAACTGAAGATGGACTAATTTCTGCCTCATGACATTGGTTCTATGTGATGGGGGAATTGAGAAGTAGTATTTTGTTCCACATCATGTCTGCTTGTAAATGGTGTCCTTCACCCAAAGCTTCTCCCATGGTGTATATCCGGTACCCTTGTGTTATATCGAGGAGCATTTTGTTCCGTATCATGCCTCTTCGTTAATGGTGTCCGTCACCAAGAGCTTCTCCCATGGTGTAAATCTGGTTCACGTGCGTTATTTTGAGAAGCTTTTTTTTTTTTTTTTTCTTGTTTTGGCAATGATCAATGACACATCAATGGGCAACACCTTGTTCTTGTTCGTGGTTGGAATACCATTCTTGATGCTGTTATCAGGTATGTCCCAGATCATTAAATTTTTTTGTTTTCTTGATAGTGGGTGACATGATTACATGTATTTCTTGGACTTTGATTAGATTATTACGGCATACTACAATTGATAGTGATTGCCTCTTCCTGTCATCATTGTTTATTATGGGGTGAGTGAGGTTGAGTTTCGTCAAGTGTCTGTCTACTACTGCTCGTACATTTACCAACACAAGCTTTGAAGATAAACGAACTTATTTTATACTATTAGACTAGGGGTCTAACATAGATGGCATGCTGCACGGAGTACACTACTGATGGTGCATAGTGCAACATGCTTTTTTATCTTCAGACTCGCAACAGTGGAGTCTAGCTGAAACATGGCCTTATTCTTGTAGAAACTACTAGATAGTGCTCGTCTTGATGGCCTGCTTTTGGAAAATAGTTCACCCTTCGAGATCAGTTCACCCTGTGAATATAACAGAGGCATAATAAGGAAACTTTCCAAGACTAGAATCAAAACTCATTAGTTTCATGAATGGATTTTTCGTTGTACTCATTGTTTTAGGATTCGGTGTTGTGTTGTTGAATCTCTGCCGTGGCAAGTCTTATTCCCTCCTAGAGACCATGGCATGGAATGCAGGACAATGTCATTGTCTTCTCGAATGCATCTTATCTCATTTAAAGCGATAAAGGATTAGTTTGCTGTTGTTAGACTTGGCAAGCCATGCACTCTAAAGGACCTAAGGGTAGCATTAGTTAAATTCAAGCAAATATGTCATACAAGGGAGGGAAAATGAGAAAGGGGAAGAGAACGGTGATTACTTGGAGCAGTCAGTGCTGGGGCTAATAGCATAAGGAACTCTAACTCCGCATTTGCCAGGAAGTGCTGCTGCTTTGCCTAGATTGAGGCCAGAAATGGCACCAGACATTGACTTCAAGCAAGTGCAAGCAGAGCGACGGTCAGCGCTGGTGGCCGCCGCTTTGCTGAGGGCGGAAACTCCGTCACAGCAGGTCTTTGGCAGTGCTACATTGGTCGTCAAGTACTTCATGCAAGGCACAATGTTTTTGCTCACAGTGCCGCATGTTATGCCAGCCTCGGCGAGTGGTGCTACCACCACCATAGCTAATAGAAGAGCACAAGCCAACTTAAGCATTGCCATTGCTGAACTTTCCACTATATTTTTGCTATGGCAGATGGAGTTGTGCTGCTACCTGTCTATGGAAATGGGTGCATGGTGGATTCTCAGCCCCATAGGCAGAGGTCTATTTATAGAAGGAGCTGAGAGTGTGAACCGTAGGAAACCGGGTCTAGTCATTTTCATATTGGTATGGGCTGGGAGTAGGTGTCCATGATTGATTAATGATTTCAAACTGCGTGAGAGTGAGTAGTGCAATGTGATATTGATCTGATAAATACTCTAGAACAAATTCTCATGTAGGTTAATATTGGACAGACCTCTGTAAACAACAAACTAAATTTGGTCATATTCTGTTCTTCGAAAAAAATAAAAAAAAATAGCTATATTCTGTAGATGATTGCAAAATGTTATGGCTCCTGTGGAACTATGGAGTAATGTTCTTTTTTGGTGGGTGGGCACTGTTACTGGACGGGTTTCATGTAACCCAAACTTTACTGTGTTGCAGATATGACATTCTTTGTGTGTTGCTAAATGCTACTGTACTATGTTTGTTTTTCTTGTGGTACATGACAAGCTTGTTGCAGGATAACTTTTAATAGCATACTAATCCCTTCATTTACAGGTGATTGAGGTGAAGTATATATAGTGGAAGTGTGTTTTGCTGTTGCAATAGAAATGGAAGGGACGAGCTAGCTTGTGGATCCAAGGCAGTCAATTATCAAGGCAGGTTAGTTCGGATATCAGTTTTTTGTACTGGACAAGTGTCGTGTAAGGGTAGGATAATGATCGCTTGCACACTGTCAGACGTCAAGCTTGATCTCACAGCGAGAGTCCTTGTTGTGGTTTGCATCATTTATTGGTCTCACTTCCACCTCGACGCTCTGTCTTCTGTTATGTTCTCCCATCACTGATTCGTAGGCCGTATGGTCTTGAAACTTGGACGGTGCACATGCTGCCCTTCTAATAACATGATGCGGAATGGATCACAGGTGTCAAACTTGTTTGGACATTTACTAGTGAATTTGTAAAGTTGAGATGGAAGATCCATAAACATCAGGTCGAGAGTTTTGATTAACATCTTATGTCTTGGCCTAGCTAGTAATGATGCTCGAGTCATCCCTGCAAATTAAAGATGGATACGCTGTCGAAGAACAACGAGCCACTTGAGGAGAAAGGCAGCTTAGAAAAGACTAATCCAAACCATAGTGATCCAAGAAGAGAGAGGAAGCTGATGTGCATATGGGCGAGGTGAGACGATAAGGTTAGATTAGTGTATGGGCAGAAGAATGTAAGACGATAAGGTTAGATTAGTGTACTGTAGTGAACCATCTAGGTAAGGTGAGGCATTCAATTTCATGGGAAACGGATAAGGATACTTACTGTCAAAAGTTAAATACGTCGGAGATGAAGGGGAAAACCTAGTCGCTCCATAAGCTTCATGTTCTGTATACAATGGTTCCATGACGTTGCATCAGAATGCCTATGTTTTCTGGTGGTTGTCAAATGTTTGTGTCTGTTTTTAGACCAATGGCGTATACATATATCTATGCTGTTAAAATCACATCAAAGGATTGACATATCAAGGCCATGATCATATCATCACGGGGCAAACACGTTATAACAAGCAGCATGCCTCTTTTCTCTTGTTATATATAGGCGTTGGTATTTCTGCAAGGGATTCCGATGTTGGATCATTGAATGACTTGGATGATGTGTAAGAGCTTTGAGAGGGAGTCATCAACTCATCATATCGGGGTCTCTGTCAACTACCGCTGCCATAGTTAATGTGGTTGAGCGAGAGATGGGATCTCATAGATGTGGTGACGAAGGTGCATTCGTCCAAGTAAGTAAAGTAGGTATGCCTGCCATTACTTTTTGTTCTTCTTTTCTCATCCGTGCCATTATTATCTATCCTCTCCTCGCCTAAGTGATTTATTAACATATCTTGTGCTTTTAGCTTTTTCTCCAAAGTATTTGGCTTGATGATATATACCTGTCATTTAGATGTAGAAAGAACTTCCTTTTTGCCATCCTCTCCAACTTGTATTATTCATTCATAGTGATATGCAGAGAAGATAACAGCAGGGTACCACATTGAATGAATTTGGATTTTCACCCCACTGTCAAAAAGTTGGTATAGAACTCATCACATTTTTTGGGGCATCGTTGCTGTTGCTGTCATTCAATTCGGTTGTCTTGATATGATCGTTATTCTTACTACTACGTGGAAAAGAACGGAAAAAAAGGGAGATGCCATTGGGATATGCTATGCTACTAGCCATGTGTTTGAGTGAAACTTGAGTGACTCCTGAGTCGCCATGGGAGAACATTATTCGTTGTTTGTGTAGTGAAATGCCAAACAATGGTATCGTGTATCATGTAAAAAAATCATGTCCTGTCCCTGCAAGGATGATGTTACATTAGAATTAGAAGGTCCCTAGCCAAGAAAACACTACACATGTGTTTTCTTCCCTGTTTGAAGTTATTTAGTAGGAATAAGGAATAAGTTTACTAGATTATAAGTTAGCCACGATAAATGGTTATCATTTTCAGCCACGATTCAAGGCGGAAGCGTACATGACCAAGAGCATATAATAGTGACTTAAGTAGGATTTCAGCGATAATATAGACCAAGATACTAAGTTCGTGTACCGTATGTGCTTTCCTGCTATTAGACTACTCAGGTGGACTGGACGTGATTAAGTTGTGCTGATGGTCCTGATAGACTCCTAGTATAGTGTGTTATAGATACACTAAAAAAAAAAAAAAAAAAGCAATTTAGTTACGAAAAAATTTAGTTTTGGATAAAATTAGTCACAAAAATAGATATTTTTGCAACGGATCCGTAACAAAAAAAAAAAGAGGAGAAAAAAAAGGAAAAATTTAATGTTTTTACGACGGAAATTCAAACCTATCGTTAATTTAGCGACGGAATTCCGTTGCTAAAAAATAAAAAAACCTATCATATAATTTGTGACAGCAATTCGTC
Organism: Drosera spatulata; assembly: GCA_035668315.1. Taxonomy (NCBI): domain Eukaryota; kingdom Viridiplantae; phylum Streptophyta; class Magnoliopsida; order Caryophyllales; family Droseraceae; genus Drosera; species Drosera spatulata. Next base: position 9,865 of record JAOVYX010002948.1, read on the forward strand.
GTTAAAAAATAAAAAAGAAAATATATAATAATAGATTTAGCGACGGATTTTCGTTGGTAAAAAAGAAATATAATTTGCGACGGATATCCCTCGCTAAAAAATATAGAAAGGATTTTTATTTTTTTTTGCAATTATATCCGTCGCTAAAAAATGAAAAAAAACCCATAATATATTTTCCGACGGAAATCCCTCGCTGAAAAAATAAAAAAAAGTTTATGCAATCATAGATTTAGAGACGGAAATCTGTCGTTAAATTCAAGTGGGAAACGATTTAGTTACGGATCCGTCACAAATTTAATTAATTTCCTTAGTAACAATTAAGAAATTAATATATTAGTTACGAAATTCGTCGCTAATACAAATGTTTACGTTGGATTCCGTCTCAAATATGATATTTCGTTATATTTTTTTGCAATTTAAGTGTGTAATAAGTTTGAATCCTACAATCCCTAAATATTTTTGGAATCCTTAAATGAAGAGATGTTAACTTTTGATCAGATGTATTTCACAAAATTATAATGAAGAAACTATATAGTGTTAAAATAAAAATGATTTATAATATGTTGAAGTTATATATGTATCAAAACTTAAAATATATAAAATAGGTTACACAGCAATGATTTACACATGTAATTTTCAACCAATTTGGGAAATTTGATTGAAAAGGTATCAAATTGTAGTATCAAAAATTATGTTAACAACGGAATCCGTCATCAAAAATAAATGAAAAATTTTAGAATACATGTTTTTACGACAGAATTCGTTGCTAAAATAAATATTAATTACGGATCCATCGTAAAACCCAAATAAACTTTTTTCATAGCGACGGATTCTGTTGCAAACATTGCATTTGGTGATAATTTTAAATGATGATCTTATAAGTTAGAATCTTATAAATTATAAATATTTTAGGATTTCGTAATAGAAAAAATATTAATTTATGGTAAGGTGTTGTATTTCACAAAAATTTAATGAATAAACTACGTACTGTTAAAAACACGTAATAGTACGTTGAAATTATATATGTAACAAAACTTGAAACATATAAGATGTTGCTTATAATATTGATGATAAATGTATCATGTATTATGAAGGATGTCATTGCAAAATTAAACTGAAAGTAATTATGAAAAAGAAATAAGCGCTATAAAAAAAATAAAAAGAAAGTATGAAAATTTTAAAAAATAGACTATTAGCGACAGAATTCTATAGCTAATTGGGTTGTAGAATATTATAGCGACGGATTTCGTCGTTAATTAGGTTTAGAATACTTTAACGACGGGATTTCGTCGATAATGTTAATTTTGGATTTTGGTGAGATTTAGCGACGGAATCCGTCGCTAAAATCGATATATAAATGTTGTTCTCTTCATTTCTCCGTCGTCACCTTCGAACCCCTCTTCACCTCTCCGCCGCAGCCGCGTCGCAGCCCAGCCTCGCCCGACCCCAGCCGCGTCGTCTGAGCCCCCCCCCCAAACCCCCCCCCCC
>JAOVYX010002949.1:0-39653 GCA_035668315.1 Drosera spatulata
CACCCCCCGAATTATTCGACAGTGACACGTGACCCCTTCAAACTTTGAAAATATGCAGATGACCTCCTTATTGATTTTTTTAAATAATGTTCCGTGTCAACATAATTCAATTTTCTTTTAAAACTAATAAAGAATATTCATAAAATCCTTATATGAGCTTAGGGGGCTAAATGTTATTTTGCCTATAGATATTGCAAAATTGAGTGAAGTGGAAACTGTAGATCAGCTTCCAATTGAAATACTAATTCTGCAATGTACCAGCAGTAATAAAGAAGACAAATTCACCTGATAGTCATGAGGAATGTTGTTACCCCTTGGACCTGTAATACATAGAGACATGCACAGTCAAAACACATGACTTAGAGGCATACCGAAATGCAACACAGCTTTACTGTCATGTAGTGGGTCAAAATGTTTAATCTTGCATTTATAGATTCAGGCAAATCACAGTATCATATGCTGACTGAAACCACGGTAAAATCTCAAGAGGGATATCGCATATAGCACCGATCAGATCAGATCAGCTCTGTTATAGAAAAACATTAGCCGTATGCAAGAAAGAACTGGGAAGCCAATCAGCTCCTATCATCTTTGTAAATCAAAATTACTTTTGAATTGGCCATGCATAGTAATCCACCTCTCATATTTCAAACCTGAAAAGGATGCTTAACAACTGCATACATGAAACATCAAAACTCAAAATCTGCATTACTTGGATGCGTATTCGTGTTTGCCACAGTCTGCTGGGTGACCGTTCTTGTCTGATGGTTGGTCGCAGTTGCAGGAGACTCAGATGACGGCATCCTATAATCATCTGTAGTTCCTTGAGACTCATGAGCCCAATATGATTGACCATCAAAGAAGTACTGAGAACACACTGGTTCCATATATCCGAACTTATAGGATGCCATATTCACTGGTGGATAACCATTTTCCTGCCCACAACAAAAGGAAAACAAATTACATTACATCTGAAACTCGACATTGATGTCAAAGTACAATACTCAACCCCAATTCAACGCATGTTTAGGGTAGGATGCATTTGCAATAGCAAAAAAAAATATATTTGCGAAAAAAAACGAAGCAGGGAAGCATGATGACCATCAGCACCTGCATATGCGATCCACCAGAAAAGATGAAGTTCACATGATCAAATGTGAATCCTTCGAAGAAATCCATAAAGCTTCCAACAGAGTAGTAAGGGGCACTATTGTCGACGTAGACAGCACCTATTTGTTGGCTCCAGTTCATTTAAGAACCTTTTCCAGTAAAATCTACAATGTTAAAGCACAAATTAAAAAAAACTTGGAATAAAAAAAAAACAAATAGCGAGTGATCTGATTTATAATATGTTGCCCAGAGAAACAGCATATGAATCACCTTGATGATCTGGGCTATATCAGCATAGAAAAGCTGAATCATGTAGTAGTCCAGAGCCCAGATTGACCACCCACATGTGATCCTGGATCAACTTAACGCGTGGTTCTAGAGAAACAAGAAACCAGAGAACGTATAAATTTCAGCAAAAATTCATTCAATTCAGTCATGTAAAACTTCGCTTTGTCTATCCCTTTATAGAAAGAAACAAGCCCGCAACATTATAAAACTAAACCAAACTATGAACCCATCTATCACATTTTGCTATGGGTTACTCCTATTCGACTGCAAATAAGAAATGTAGAAACTAATTTTCGCCAAGCAAAGACAGGGAAAATGATGAAAAGCCGAAATTCGAGACTGATAGTGACCACAAAGGGAGCTAAGCTATTTGAGTTAGGCAATTACAATCCTGCAAAGCAATCAAGCACCACCAAACCCCCACCATTGCTGCCAAATTTCCACGATATCACGGAGATCGATTCAACATGGAACATAAGTCAGTTATCGTCATTGCAATTAACATACCATTTCAGGTTTCAGAATCCTAACATGCAAAAAAATACCAAATTCAGATTAACCTAACAGAATCACGAGGAGCGAAACCACTTCAATCTTCATCACACTCTCAAAATTCCACGCTGCTCCATCATCACAAACAACAGAATCAACCATACCAATTTGTCACCGACCTCCGCGTCGGGGAATTCTTTCGCAACACAACAATCACAAAATGCAGACACAATTCATCACCAAAAATAGAGACCAACACAAACATTCATCTTCAAATCCGATCAAAGAAGAACAACACACACAAAACGGACAATTCGACAGCAAATCAAAGAGAAGGCAGACAAGAGAGTAAGAGAACCGACATTGGAGGCATTTCTCTTTCAGTCGTCGAAGAAGAATCGAATGTGGAAAGTGTCGTCTGTGTCCGTATGCAATTCTGTGCAGTGTCGAGGAAAGCTGTAGGTGATGTTGTTGATGGTGTGAGATTCAATGCATGAGAATCATCAGCATCATTATCACAACAACAAAAATGGAAGAAGAAAAAAGAGGAGGAGGAAATAGAGAGAGAGTCGGCTTGTGTGGTTTGAGGTGTGATTATTTGTTTTATAGCCTATGAATGAAGAGATGAGAGAAGAGAGAAGGGTGTAAGGTGTACTGTGCAAACACGCGATTTCCGTTTCGCTTCAACTACGCCACCGATCGTCGCCATTATCACTCCCATTAGTAATCAAGGCGATAATATATGGTGTATTTGATTCTAATACACTCCAACGAGAGCTATACTCCCATTATCCCGGTCATTTTCAGCGTGAATTATAATTGATGGATGGGCAATGTGTTACTTTTGATGAGTAAGACGGGTGTATTTTAGGAGAAGAGTATTTCTTGGCTATTAGGTTTGTCACGCAACGTTAAAATTTTATGTCAGTGGGTATCAGTATTTTGATTGCAGGCTTTAATGTCATTTACATCACTCTCAAATTCTAAGATTAGGGAGATATCTAAGGTTTTAACTTTTGAGATTAATTCCGTATATAATTTCAAATGACATGTCTGAAATGCTAGGAAAATAATTTTACTACTAGGAAAATGGATACTAAGCAACAGACATATCGCAGACATGCCCAAGCAATTTTTTTAGCTATAATCGTTATTTGGCTTTGGAAAAAAAAAAAAAAAAAAAAAAAAAAAAAAAAACAGATTGTGGACCTTTGTGGTCCAAACCTCATTATTACATTTATGCATATCATGCCAAAAAAAACCTACTCAGATAAAAGAAACAACGATATGAGTAATAAACCCTACAATCCTCCGCTCTAAACATAAATGATAAATTGGTCTCAATTCTTCGGATCCAGGTTGCCTGCTGTTAAAAATGATCACAATTTGTCCTGTGTTCAAGTAGTACCGTAGTATTACAATCAAATGTAAACAAAACAGTGCCTATATGTGAGGTGTTTTTTTCCTTGTCGTTGGATTGCAGTTCTATTATACAACAACAGCAGAGGATCCCTAGACCAAAACTTCACCCTATTCTCAATATTTGGCTCGCAACACACCCTTGCCGTACAAAAATATATAGCAGGGGATCCATGTCAATCAACTAGTAACAAAAAAGCATGAAACTGTAGGAGTAAGATCACCTGCTGTCTTCGCTCCTTTGCTGTGCTGTGTTGTATCAAAATGAAAGCTTTGTTATATTGGGATTTTTTTTTTACCTGTTTGGTGAAAGGGATAGGTGGGCTTTTTTCATGATACTGCAGCACAGCAACCCGACAGGAGATCCCTCTCCGAAATTATATAGGAGTTGGATCCTCTGCCCTTCGGAGTCCAACAGCGTATGCACAGTTTGGATTTATATTTTATTTTTTGCATGTAAAAAATCAGGAAAACAAATTAAAACATTAAGAAAATATCAACCCTCAAAAATTAAAACCTAAAAAAAATTAACAAAAATAACCCATAAAAAATTATACCCATAAAAAAATCTAATATAAAAAACAAAAACAACCCCTAAACCATCAATCAGCCTCAATTATTGGATTTTCTAACCATTTCAACCGCACTTGTGCGGTTGCTCTAGCAACAGCCAGCTGTGGATCCAATTCCACCTATATATTGCTACTACTGTTTTTGTTTTCATTTTGTACAAAATGATGATCATATAATCATCTTTTTTTCATTCATCTATACGTCCCATAAAAAGGGAAAAAGAATCACGGAATCCAATGTGAAACTGTAATGTTTTCGAGCCAAATCCTAGGAGCATTTTATGGTTTTGTGAGGTCTTCACATGCAAAAGTTGGTGGGATAAAAACGAAACTAAGCATCACCATTAAATTTAAGAACAAAAAAGAAGAGGTCACGGTCATGGGAGAATAAGGTTGGAGAGAAAAAAGGTCACCAAACTGATCAGACTCTCCTTGTGCTTGTTGATGTCACTTTGATAAAAGCAAGTAGTTGTCCGTTGAGGTTTGATGCGAATACTGATCGGGTAGTTCGAGTAGAGAGAACTCATCTTCATAGAAAGAATGCATATAAAATTTCATCACATCGATCAATTGTGCAAGAATCAATATTTAGATTGAGCAATAGAAGGTGTGTTATAAACCGAGCACGCCTAAGGCCATGCTAAGAAACTCGATCATGGGCGACATTGCTAACGGCTTGCATAATGACACGAAAGACCAAGATCAGACATTTCATCACTATACTAGTGTCACTAGACAAAGTATGCAGGTAAATGATGGTTGCAATGAGGATCATGATCATCATGGCCGGACCACATTATCGTGGCTAGATGATGTGATCTTGGCAGGACACTGTGATGCAGTTCCCTAGCACACTTTTAACTATGGCACACACATTAAGGGGCAAAAGGATAGCAGAAGTTCAGATTGTAAGACACTTACCGTTCTTACTTGACTCGATTTGGCTAGGCTTAGTAAACCATCTGTCCATTTGCCAATGCCGGAGTTCCTCAGCTTAGCAACTCCATATCCTTGATGACCCTAAGAAAACAAGGCAAAATCATTTTCAGCTTCGAATACAACCAGCATAACGGGGCAACAAAAGCAACTTCGTAATCACATTGTTGAACATCACAACAACAAAAACAACTCAGTTGCTCTCGTCATAGGCAAGGGTTCGTTTCACATCAAGCCTGATACGAGTTTCTATGATCTGGATGTTGGGGCATGCTAGATGTGTAATCAGAATTTTGATCAGATAATATCGCATTACCAACAGAAACAATCACCTATCTTAGATCCTACTACAACATTATTAGTTGCAAAACACCTAGCAGATCAAAAGTGCAGCAGCCAGCACTAGATGAGGGGCAGCTAGCTACATGAGACGCTTGCTTGAAGCGTAGACAAATACAGACACATGGGCCACGTATTGTGTGCAAAAGAATGAACCAGATTTCCAATAATGGTCCATACAAATTGTACTTTTTTTACTCGTAAACAAAAACCCATATCGGCCCCCACCTCTACTCTACCATATGATGCAAAGTTGTTCTTGTTCTAACAAACATTTTCAAAGGTTCCAAGGCATGTGGAGAGAGAACTGAAGAAGAGTGGCAAAGCAAAGCCATGATTGCAAGAATGGGGCAAAACCTAGCGTGGAAGTAATGACTAAAGCAAAGAGCATCAACTTATATGATATGCTTCTCAGACTTTTGTCTCTGAAAGGTTTCCAAGGAGAAAGAACTAAAGATAGCTAAAGCAAGATCAGAATTTGCTTCATTTAGCCAATAACCGAGATGCAAGACCTGATCAAACAAAGCAACATCATAAGCAAAATAAAAACCGACTAGTTTCATGGTCGACGATATTCTGTGATGTCGAGTGGGAAAACGTTTGATAAGTTTGTCTCTAGGATTATAGTCCACCTGATTTTCTTGTATAATCAAGCTGGAAAATATTCAGTTACAAGACAAACGGTACTGCAACTAGCTATGCTTCTATATAAACAGCTGAATTTTCCAGGCTTGAACTGCTTGCTTTCACTTGGAAACTAATCTCCTGGTCAGAGCAAGCGATCTGTATATAAAGTCAAGATTCCTCATGGAAAGAGTATTCAAGCACATCTAACAGGAATACGGGATATAATGCAAGGACAACCTAAATCGACCAAGTAAATAATTCAGTGTGGTTAAGGTACCTTAAGGTTAAAACAACTGTAAGCTTGAAGGAAGAAGGCCAAGTTTTTGTTGAAACATGGTTCAAATTCTCAGCATGAAGTGTTAGCATTATATCCCTGCTCTACTCCACAATAAAAGGAGAGATCTGCGACAGCAAGTCCATGCAATATACATGTGCCGTTTTGACTTGAAGAACAGACAATGCACATTAAGAATTCATTTCCATCGAAAGCTAAAGCTTATGGAAGAAGCTCACAATGCAAAAGAATATATCCTTGTCACAGAAAGTTAAATGCCACGAATAAGAACATGAACCTTTCATGATGAGAACTGTCTTCTGGCCAAGATTCTCCAAAAAAGACAATAATCAGCGGTTTGCAATGCATAAAATATTGAACATCAACCTGCATCGACATTCAACTCAGTTTACTGCTTCAGAGAGGCGCAACGAAAAAGATCACAACATATCAGTAGACACGTTCATACAGTAAGAATATTTATTTATGGGCAACAAGATAATAATGATAGATCATTCAAAGAAAAGTAAACTTCAACAGCTCCTGGAAAATTAAGACATCAACCAATTACCAGCAAGGATCACATGAGGAATTCATTCTGAATTTGATGTGAGCATAATCAAGTTAATGCTATTGCTTTCTCCGCCTAACCCAACTCAAGATTAGTGCCTAATGACTGGCCATGATGTGGTGAATCGTTAGATGCCTTTGCTCAACTTTACAAAAAGCAAAGGTATCCTAGCTTTGTACTATCTTCCTGTAATCTGTCAAAACACGGCTTTGTGTATCCTAGCTTAGTGGATAAATCATATGGGAGTACTTAGTTTGGATAAAAGCTTCCTTTCCATGAGGCGCATCTGTGAATGCAGACATGGATAATGTGGAAGCAATTTAGATTTGGAGCAGTTGTCCACAGCAACAGACACCAAGATGTGCTGAAACTAATTCAAGTAAAATTCGACTCAATGACCAACCACAAAGAGCTCACAGATTCCACCACAGCCAAGCAAAGACACATCCATGATTATAACCACAAACACATAACAAGAGCATTAGTCATTCAGCAGGATAAGCAAAGGACTTCTATCGACAATGTCCGTTATCATACCCTTGGAACATATTATATTTACCTTCGACCTCAGTCCCCCTGCCGCACCATCCTCCTAATCGTAAAGCAAATAATGCAACGCAAGCCTAATGGTAGTCGCGTGAGAGTGCCTAAGTACACTTCCTCTTTGTCACCCAAAATTCAAGTAGCCATTGATAAATGATCTCTAGGACACCACAACTCTCCCACGCATTTCTTCGAACACCTTGCGTGCATCTTTCAGGTTCATCCACACCACCACAAAAATACTAACACACACCGCAATCTACAAGATCGACACTTATCACAAACCATCCCAAACCTGGCCTCGTTGGTGGCCAGTTGGCCGAACCGGGTTTCCCTCGACCGGATTTCGGCACCGCCGGCCTGGTCACCGGAGGCTGATGCAGCAGCGTTAGGTCGCCGGTCGCCTCCGCGTCCGCCGGCGAGGATGGATCGAGAGCCGTCGTCGATCTCAGGGGAACGAGGCGGCGGTTGATGCATTCGCTGGTCTGTTCATGATTTTCTGTATCTTTCACCGTTCAAGCTCTTGTTCATGTTAGGGCTAAAAATTATCCTATTAACAAAGCTAAATATGTGCTGAATTATGCTTGTGAAATAGGCAAGGCTTTGTCCAACAAAGGCTCAAACGTGCGTGCAGTGACGGAGATTCAGGTTAATTGGGAACCTTCTACGGAAGAGTGGGTGGTCTTGAATACAGATGGAGCATACAAAGCCAGCTTGAAGCGAGTGGATGGATGGCTTTTCGGTGAAACTTGGGATGCTGTTCTGCTATGCGCGCTGACATATACGATCATGGTTGGATTGGAACAGACTTGGCAGAGAGGATTTCATGGAGTGGTTGCGGTCACGATATTGTGCCCATCCACCTACTGTCATGACTCCAACTCCTGTTTCAAACTTGAAAAATATGCATGATCCACGTCTACAGATAAACAAATAAAACAATTGCTCATAAATTATATGCTAAATTTATCTCGTGACCCTCGTTTTTTTACTTGTCTTTTGGATGCATTTAGTTTCTTATTGTTCATTGATTTAATTGGTGTAATGTATCCCGAACGTATTCACAAAATAAATTTCTTTGGATTATAGCCCCCCCTTTAAACTAAAAAGAAAAAAAAGAAAAAAGATTATCCTGGGATTATCATTTAGATAGACAACAAGACTCAAAATGTATCAACGCGTCTAATTTTTGATCGTCTCGTAACATATAGTAAGTTGAAGTACGTGACTTATATGTTTCACAATAAATTTATAAAAAATTATATTTGATTGTCGTTATATGTATGTCAAACTTTACAATGATATACATGTCAGGTCAAAATGTTATACCAATTTTGGGACAGAGGGAGTAGATCAAAGATATTGCCAAGATAGTTTTGATTATGACAGACGCAGTCCATACAAAACAAAGCAAAAATATACCATGTCTTGGTCATAAACAAATCTTGTCTTGACGATATCGACAGAAAAAAAATAGTACAATACGTTTTGATGTAGGTATCCAAAATCCAAAGACAACCGAGTTGGATATCAATCACCGCATTAAGCCACTGTCCAATAATATTTCTTATAAGTCAAATATAGGGATCAATGTATATTTGTATCAACACATGCATATTTGGAGCGTGCTCCTACATCAGCATTTCAGAACCTTGGCAATCTCTCAAATGGTATAATTCTTGCGCGAGATGCCAAGACTACTAAACAGCACACCCAACATCTTCAACTTGCGGAGGCTTCTTGTAAGACTGCAAAAGAAGAGATGAACACACGACGCTGAGCGAAGATGCAGCCATGCAAGCACCAGCGAGCCAAGGCGGTAGCCTGATGCCTGTAAAAGGGAATAGAATACCCGCAGCGATGGGCATGCCTAGGATGTTGTAACCAAGCGCCCAAACATAGTTAAGCCGAATCCTGGACATTGTTTTCCTGGAGAGGTCTATTGCTGTTATCACATCTTCCAGGTTGCTCTTCATCAGAACAATATCCGCTGCCTCAATGGCTACATCTGTTCCTGCACCGATGGCCATCCCAACATCAGCTGCTGCTAATGCTGGTGAGTCGTTGATCCCATCTCCCACCATTGCCACTGTTGATCCCTTCATCTGGATCATATCAAACAAAAACATGAGGAAATTGTAAAGGAGATAAACCAACTACGAAAAGGAGAAAAGATGAGCACTCAAGATTTACATAAGTTCAGGGAAATGATTCGCGGACGCCCACGATAATAAAGAGTTTTCCCTGAGAAAAGCTTTTACCATATGATTTCCTCTGAGAAGTATGCTAACGAGGACTCTCATCCTGGAAGCATAGAACGATGATGAGCCATATGAAGATAAAGCAAGTATGAAATGTTAATATGCAACTCATATTCGTCCGTCCCCAGACTTCCCTAACGTTGGTAATATCCCTCCAGACAGTCCAACAACTATGTTCGGCATATCCAAGGAATTAGCCAATACAACGTTCAACAGTAACCATGTACTATATTTCTACCATCAAAACTGATCACAGCAATTTGAGATTAAAGAGAACTGGGCATACCTGCAGCTCCTTTATCTTATCAGCTTTTCCCATTGGATCTGTTTCAGCAAAAACCTTCTCGATTCCAACTTCCTTCGCTATTGCCATTGCAGTGGACCAGTTGTCACCAGTCACCATGATGCTTGAGATGCTCATAGAATGGAGGAAAGAAATGACCCGCTCAGCCTCTTTCTTTACTGGATCAGTCACAGCAAAAGCTCCAGCAATTTTGCCATCCACGGCAACCAGAACACCTGTGCGAGCCAGTTTCTCTGTCTCGGATATGTGTGTCTCTACCTCATGGTTCACTGGGACGTTATAAGCCCGCATGAGCCTCCTGTTTCCAACCAATACTAGCCTGTCACCAACTTTTGCACTCACCCCAGCTCCTGGGTGCACCTCAAAGTCAGTGGTCTCTTCAACATGTTTGAGAACTGATCCATACTTAGAACGAAGCCTCTTGGCATGCTCCGTCACAGCCTTTGCAATTGGATGCTCGCTGTTTGCCTAAGATAAATATTTTAAAATTTTTGGTTCAGTGAAAAGCTGTTATTGCCAATAACCTAGATTCAAGAACAAATAGCTCCTCTTTACATACCTCTGCAGCGACGGTAAGGTCACAGAATTCCTCCATTGAAAACCCTGAAAAAAGAACAGCGCTAACCACAGTTGGTTTTCCCCTCGTCAGTGTTCCAGTCTTGTCGAAGACTACTGTATTGACCTACAGGAGCGACAAACAGAACCTTGTATCAGAAAATCTAAATGAAATATGTATTAAGACTCTGGTTTCAAACTTATGTAAAATGTTACTCGCACTTCGGAGATATTGCAAGCTGCACTTACCTTGTGTGCTTTTTCGAGCGCATTGCCACCTTTAATCAGCACACCTTGTGTAGCACCCTTGCCGGTGGCAACCATTACAGCTGTAGGAGTAGCCAGTCCAAGAGCGCATGGGCATGCAACCACCAACACGGAGATACCGAACTGCAAAGCAAGTTCGAACTTGTCCACGGCTTTTGGAATCCAATGTTTTGGGAAAAGACCAGCCTCTCCGGCAATAAACCATGAGAGCCATGTTATGAATGCTACAGATACAACCTGAAAATGAATTAAGTAAAAGGTCACATCTAGTCATACATGTCCGACCCATGTCTCGGCCAAACAAATGAACAAATATGAGTTGAACAACACAACAATTGATCATAGAGATCTATGTATTAGTACAAGAGTAAGAATATGGTGCTCTCAATTCTCAATAGAACACATCACAGAAACTTAACCAATATTTTCTGTGGATCATGACAGGATTAAAGACAAAATTAATTACCATGGGAACAAAGAACCTCGAAATCTTATCAGCCAACGCTTGAACCGGGGCTCTGGCAAGTTGTGCAGCTTCAACCAGTTGAACAATTTGTGAAAGTGCAGTCTCTGATCCAACATGAGTAGCCTTTACAAGGACGCATCCGTTCTCATTAACTGTCCCACCAATGACCTGTTCAGACATTTAAGAATAATATGTGCGCAGATGAGAACTGAGAAGCTCTGGTTATGTCAAATACAAAGAACACGGTTGAGTAGAACTAGAACTAAAAGCCATACCTTGTCGCCAGGTCTCTTAGTAACTGGTTTTGCTTCTCCTGTAATCATGCTCTCATTGACATGGCTTTGACCATTTATAACAATACCATCAACGGGCACTTTCGCTCCGGGGACGATCTTTATTGTGTCATTCCTTTGTATCAATTGACTGCTGATTTCCCTTTCAGAGATGATGTTCCCATCTTTGTCCAACTCCACAAGGTTTGCTGTATCAGGAGCAAGATCTGTCAGCTTAGCTAAAGCATCCGACGTCTTCCCTTTAGCCACAACTTCTAAATATTTGCCAAGGAGAATGAATGATATCAACATAGCACTAGTCTCAAAGAAATCTTGGCCTTCAAAGTTATCTGTAGTTATGGATTTCACCAATATATATACAGAGTAGAAATATGCTGCATTGGTTCCCAAAGCAACTAACACGTCCATATTAGCAGATTTTCTTCTCAGGGCATGATAAGATCCCAAATAGAACCTGCAACATGTTATGGTAAGAGTCATGAAAACCATCCAACATCCAAAAAGATGACTTCAAAATAAATCAGGAAGACCAATGGGACTTCGATTATGAGTATTGAGAGGTACCTTCGACCAATTATGAATTGCACGGGTGTGCACAGAATCCATCTTAATAGCATCCCTATTGTAAACATGTTGTGAATCTTGTAATCTAACCAGTTCCCATAAGGAGGAAGCATATGAAGTACCATGGAGAAGAAGAATATTGGAACAGTGAAAAGCGAGCTCCCTAAGAACTGGTCTCTATACATGCGGATTTCGTTCTGCTGGTCTGTTTCTCTCTGTTTTGGAGGTACATATAATATAGCATGATAAGTAGCTGGGGTAGGAGCAGCTTCCTCAATACATCGAATTAGATCCCTTGGACCAGTGACATCAGGTTCATAGCTTATTTTCACCGTGTTGTTTTCCACATCTATTTCAACATGATTTACACCCAAAGCAGCCTCCAAAGCAGCTTTGGCAATGCTCACATCTTCAGAGGAGTTCATACCTTCAACCTTTAAGTGTACTATGTTTGCGTCAATTGCTGAGTTTATCAGAACTGCGCCAAAGCCAGCATCTTCTACTGCTTCAATGATTTGGTTAGCATTCGTCTCATGTGAGTCAAAGTGGACCTTGGCTTCTTCTAGAGCAAGACCAACCACTGCTCGTTTGACTCCATGAGCTGAAGCGAGAGCACGTTCAAGGGAATCAGAGCAGCTTGTACAAGCCATTCCTTTTATTCTAAGTCTGCACACAACTACGTTCTGTTCCTGGAGACCATCAATTTCAAAGCCTGCATTTTCTATGGTTTCTCTTATGGTTTTTACCTGTATCAATTATCACAAAGAAATGCATCAGCAACTACTACTTAAAAACATACAAGGTGCACATTACTAACTATCAGCAATTGACTTCTCCAAGTATCAATAGCTGAAAGAGTCTGCACAGTGGACTTCGATAGTAGATATTATCAGCATTGTACTTTTCGCTCTAAATTCCTCGCTTATCCTAAACAGACAGGAAGCACTAAAAAGGAAATTAACCTACCGATACAATCGCCGGGTTGTGCCTCACAACAGCACGCCCTTCTAAAGGAGAAATGACAACACTCTCAATTCCATCAAGTTTTCCCAACACGGACTCTATCGAAGTGGCACAAGATGCACACTCGATGCCCTTGATTTTGAACGTCAACTGCTGAATCCCCTTGCTCACATTCTGTCGAGGCTCAGGATCCCGAGCTTCCAAGTCATTTGAGGCTTGCAGCAAAGGCACCTTGATATCATCTTTTCCGTTCACTTCCATGTTCTTGGTATGTGATCTCACGTCTCCCCTGATCAAAACCAGTACCAAATTTATAAGCAATACAATTAGAAAACCCAGTAGACAATTGTGAACCAGACTTCCTCCTTTCACAACGTTTGAGGCCAATATCAACCAGTAAACTCGAAGATGAAGTCGACAATTTATCTACGAACTTGATGAAGTGAGGTTGAAAGTTCAATAATTACTAAATGACCCGAAACAAATACAATATGAATCTCAACTATCTTATTCAGTTCCCAAAGAGCTGGTCCTCTTCACCATTTGTTTCTAAACTCAACACTCTTACTCCTTTTTATAAGCACCAAGCTCTTTCTCTGCTCTCACTGCCTTTTCATTCTAGATTAATACTGAACTCAAGTTGCTTCACCGAGTTTGGTGTCAGAAAGAGAAAGATATTACATAATATTATCTCGAAATCGAAATATAGTTTCCGTTGAGAGTTGAACCTATAACCAAGACAATCTCGACAGAAATGTCTTATCTATCAATCCAACTCGTCGTCTAGAATTTGACTAGAACGGTTTAACCTTCCTCCTAGATTAATGTAATAAGATACAATCATAAACACTCTGCCCGGTGCACACATCCAATCATTCAGCGCATAACACTCCGTTCACCAAAATTCACTCATCTCAATGTCCACCTTGTCTCTTATAAAAGCAACTTTCAAACTCAATTATCTCCATAAGATGAATCTTCCTTTTTAGCTCCACAACCAATTCATCTTTCCCGATCATCCAAAAAAGGATCAGACACGAGTAGCACTACTAATGAATCCACATGTCCAAAGCCATACAAGGCAGTCAATTATTCATCGAACCAAACAACATCATCGCCATCGAAAGAGTCCAAAATCCAAAAGAGAGGGAAACTAGTGCGCCTGCGCCGTAGGTGGAATCCGACGCAGACACATAACGAAAGCAGAAAAGTCACCTCTTCTTTTTCGGAGATTCTGCAAAGCGGTGATAGCGATCAGGTCACGTGAAGCGACTACAGATGGAAAAGAAAACGCACTACCGCAACTTTCTAGGATTTTGGAAATGGATGATCCGATCGATCGAAAAATTGATCGGAGCTGGTGAGGAAATTAGGGTTTATGTCGAAGGGGAAACGAGAGCAGAGTGGAGATGAGGATGTCGGCGACGAGTGAGTTGCTTCAAGCGGCTTGGGTTGGGTCAGAGAATAGGATGGGGCAAATTTTTGAATTTTCGAATGGGCTACGCCATTGCCTTCTCTTTCCCACCAATGAGATTTCAATGGCATTTGAGAAAACAAAGTTGCCCATGGATTTGGGTCAAATTTACCGAGTATGCCCTTATCTTGTGGTCAAGCTTGTTGACTTTAGACATTGGGGGAGAACGTAGAAATGGGTTGCCGTCTTATCTTTTCTCAGACTCTAATTGAGAAATGACTTTTGACTATATATACTACTCCAACCTTTTCAAGGTATCGCTACATTTTTTTATCTATGTATATGGAGAAAAACTTTGCCTCCAATTGAGATAATAACATTTTTCTTAGAAAAATATTGTGATACATATTATCTTCGTCTCATAATTATTTTAATATTTTTTTCTCATTATATTATTCAATACGTAGTTCAAAGAGTTTCGTTACTTATGTAAACGACGCGATTTAATTTTTCTATTGACACATAATTATAATACATAATGTTTACAATCATTAACGTTTCTCAATATTTTCTCAAAAAATAATGTTTGATTGTTCCGCAACACTAGTCCAAGATTCTATCGTCATGTGTGTTCGATCCAAAAATTATAATTTTTTTGGAATGGACGAAGTATTAAACGTTAGATAGTATGATCCTTGCCTTAAGACTATTTTAAAAGGAGTGGGAATTGGAGTAAGTAAAGTTCAATGTGACTAATTTTGTTTTATGGTCCTTTGTTTTTACCATGTTAGCCTCGTGGACTATATGAGGTCCTCAAGTGATTCTCTATTTGGTCCACACACCTAGTTGAATTTTTCATATCCGAAGTTGCTTTATGCACTGGATTTAAAAAAATTGTTGATGATTAAGGTTTCTAATTAAGACTATGTCATTGGGCGATATAAAACCAATTAAACTAAAACGTGCAAACATAAAACAAACCAATAACATAGTTAGAGACTAACAATATGAACGCACGGTTGAGAATAATCGCAGCTACATGTAGTATTCGTTGCAGCAACTAGGAGTATCCGTCATGGCGCTAAGTGATGAATTTTGAGAAAAGAACAAGAGCAGGACCAGAAAAATTCTCCTCTCTTCTCTTATTCAATCATTCAGGTATTTATATGAAAACAAGACAAACTCTAAGAAAGAACAATACTATCTAAGATATACGATGATCAAAACTATATGAAAAATAATTCAACAATATCAAACAAGTAATATCTTGAATATATTTCTTTAACACTCCCTTTCAAGTTGGAGCATGAGAATGATGAATGCCAACTTGCCGAGAAGGTGCTGGGATTGTTGTCATCCCAACGCCTTCGTAAGAATATCGACAGGTTGTTGTTCAGTTCTCACTTTTTGCGTAAGAACATATTTCCTTAACACTAACTTTTTGCTTTAAACCCACGATTATGGAAAAGTAGAAAGCATCTTGATATGACGAGAATAACTAAGCTTTTATCGATGAACAAAAGCTAACGAGCCAAATCGATCAGATATCCTTTTGATGGTGCCATAGGAAGGTGCGTGTCTGCCACTGAGACAGGGATTCCTTATCCCAGATTGAAACAAGTTACTAAGCCTGAAAAATGTGATGACGAACACTATGTTTCTGCCTATTGGGTCGTTGCCGTTGGATTGTAGGGCTAGTCGAGAAAGACACAACACCTTAAACAAAATGACTGTGACTCTTCGTGAATCATGTTTTGATCCAAAAGAATAATCTGATGCATGTGAAGCTGTTGTTCGAAAGATGGAAACTGAAACTTTATTACTGATATTGATAACAGTGATATGATAAGAGTAATTGTCGGTGAATCCAGACATTGAGGGCCAATTACCAACATTAAAAAATAACAGGGATTACAATGTCCGAAAACAAACTAACAATAAGTTCATTGTTATTATAAGAGTTTAGGTAAATTTGTGACAGACTAGAAATAAACATATTTGTGATTAAATCGATATATTTAAAAATCAATAATAATCTCAAAAATTTATCTTTTATATTTAAATGAAAAGATAATTGAATTTTAATTTTAATTCTTAATTTTTAAATCTAAAAATCTAATCATAAATATATTCTTTCCTTATTATAAATACGAGGGAGTATCAGGACTACTTGGATGACGATGTTAAAAACAGTCTGGATTGCTTTCCAGACGAACGAACCACAGACAGCCAAAGACGACGAGATTTTGCTTGCTTTCCAAGGTTAATCAAAAAGGTCCAAAACGAATCGAACAACGAGCGCGTTGGATTGACGCCTTCAAACCCCTTGCACTCCTCGTCCCCTAAACCACCCGATCAACAATGGCGTCCGATTCACATCTTCTCCCCCTCTCAAACGCCATTCGCCGATCTCTCAACAGCGAAACCCTAAATCCTATATCATCCTCGTCTCGTTCGTTGCTTTCCATTGCTGTGGCCAAACCCTAGCTCTAAACCCTCGCATAATCACAGTTCTCCATCGTGTTAATCAATCAACCTCTTCAATCTCCAAACCCTAGAATCAACGCGCTGTGTTTTCCACCGCCGTCGTTCGCCTCGGATACATCTACGTTGGTGCCGTGCGTAAAGGCGATGGAGCCTCGGTCGAAGTCGTTGGCGTCTGAGTGATTTTCTTCGAGGTATTGACGCAGGTAACTTGAATATAGTGCTCGATAGAAGATCAGTGTTGTTTATGATTGTGCGGTTGAGTTTCTCTGTTTCGTCACTATTATTCCATGGATGCAATGATGTTTATGGTAGCGTGTGCTTGTTCAACTTCACAGTGACGATTGACGTATGTTTCTATCAGTGTAGACAAGATAAGCGTTGGCAATAGTTGTTGGATTTCAACTTGTGATTGATATTCAATGCTGAGTTACGTGAACTGTTCGAGGAAGGAGCCGATGTTTGTGCTTTGAAAATTGGATGATGCTTTCCTCTGTGGTTATGTTTGGATATGGTAGGCTGTTCTGGCTTTGTTATAGTGTTAGGCTTTGTTAGGTTTTGATTTGTCTAATTTTTTGCTTCGAATGAACTCAATATGATTGGACGAAGGGAATAATATGTCGAAGGCTGGTGATATGGTGCTATGATTTTGTGTTAGCGCCATGGCTACGGTCTCTGATGACCTGGGTGGCTACCTATTTTGTATATTTGGTTATCTTCAAACAGTGAGTGATTAGCAGGAAAGACATAGATAGAAACCCTTCCCCAACTGTGTTCAGCCAAAATGCGACAGTGATACGTATCCTTCGTGCTATTTTCTTCCTGCAGCATTTTTGGAAGAAGTAGATGAGATTCGGCTTCTGAATTTTTTGTCTAATATTCCATTTATTGGTTTTGCTCTGTACTCTTTTTCATAACATCCACGGTTCTGAAAGAAGTATAACTCTGTTTTCACTGATAGTGTAATGGTGCTGGTTAATGCCTTTACCTGTGGTATGATGTGCTTCTTCATGAGAGTTGTTTATACTGTATATAATAATCGAGATCAATTCCGCTTGTTATATGATCTTATTAGAATTTTTTGGGTCAGGAATCAGGATTGTTTTATTGGTATGTGGGAATTATATCTCCTATGGCCTCAGTGAAATAACTGGAGAATACTTGCTAGATTTTAGCTGTTCGCATTTCACTTTTGCTGTTGTTGTTGTTGCCATAGTGAAGTTATGTTATCTTCTCCTTCCTTAACATCAACTCTGCCACTTACTGATTGCTCAATGTAATATCAGGCTTTATGGCTTTAGCCAAGAAAAAGAGGTGGAGAGCATATGGAGTCTGAAATCCAGGAAACTCGAGAACTTGGTGTTTCCCCCATTCAGCATGAGGTGATTGGCATATTTGGTTCTGATCCTACATAGTTTTAGATATTATCTGTGCAAGTGTTATAAGGTGCTTAAATGTTTGGCAGTAGCGTGTTCACTCTTTATAAAGTTGATAGATCATTACGCAAATTTGATGTTGGATCAGCTGTTTCAGCATTTTATCTTTCTGGATTGACTGTAGTATAGCCAATTTCTGGATGAATACAAGTTTATTGCAGCTCGAATATTTGCACTGGATGTCTCTGGTGGAAAATAGAAGTTATTATCTCTCATAAAGCTGGCTCTGTGTTCTAAACAAACACCTGAACCCCTGATTCGAAGGTGATTACGAGCATGCATCTAGGCCAAATACTGTCAAGGGACTAACAGATTGTGTTCTATGTCCTGAACTAGGAAGTGTATGATGACATCAACGACCAATGTATAAGTCAAGACGGCCTGGTACGTTTGTCCACTGCAATCAACCTGACAATACTAGCTTAGCCTAAATTGGCGTAGCCTAACTAGCGCATGTCACTGCTGGTGTTGAATATATGAACACAGTCAACCACTGCTGGTGAAGTTGAATTTTTGGGCTTACTTCCCAGCTGACTGCATCAATTTGCTCTGTGTCCCTTTGAGGATATTAATTCGTTGTGTTGTTTGTGCTGGTTATCAAATCCAGGTCATATGACAGTGGTTACTTGATGTAGAACTATTTATCCTGCTATCACTTTGTAGCGTCTGCTTTTAGCTATTCAGTGGTTGCATGCAACCTCTCTTATCGACACGTAACCATGGATGTTTTCAGTTAGTTTTCCGATGAAAAGGTCTGGACACTTTTAGATATTAACTACTTGCATACAACCCTCTCTTATAAAAACACCTAGTGTTTTCTTAGCTTCTACCGATTTGGCTTATCTTATGTATCGTTCTATTTGCAGCGGCAGTACCCATGATGACATGTTGCTTGCCAAAGCTGTGCGTGTATGCTGTTCTTATGGAATATGGATCTTCCATCTATGTCCAAGAATGTGGGCTTGAATTCGTATCTCCTCAGGCAAGATGTTTGAGCCTTTGAGGTGTGTATCACTATCGCCATGGAACAGGGGTTTCACAGGTCGATTAATTGGGCTTTTACTGGGGGAAAGCTATCTGTTACCGAACTTGGGCCTGTTATATTCAACCAAGGCCTGCTGTGATTATCTTTTATGTTGTTAGACAGTTGATACTTAGTTGAAGGTTGCATTCTCTTGATGAGTGAAATAATTGTTTAACAGGTGATCCAGTTTAGGAGTGCTGAATTCTGTGAGTGGATTTGCATTTCTATTTGACATTCATGTCAACTCATCTCCAGGACCTCTACAACATGAATATTCTTTGACGACTGGCGAGAAAAAGAGGTTGCATCCCATGTTGCTTCAGGTTCCTGCTGCTCCTCCTCTTTGTTATTTCAAGCCCCTAGTTTTTAATTGTCTTGTTTTGTACGAATTTTCCCATCTCAGTTTTCTTATCATCGATAGGAATTCAAACCCCATCAACTCATAGTCAAGTTTGTGACACCACAACTTTCGCATGATTTTCATGTATCTTGACCATTCTTACAACTCTTTGTAGCCACACGACCTTTTCGTAGTATCTAAGCGAGATCATTGGGTGGTAATGTTTTTTTCCGCTTTCATAAAAAAGAGGAGTGAAACACCATTGGACAGAACACCTGCCGTTTAGGGTTGAACTTCCAAGTGAACGTTCCGTACGCTTTTGACCGCACTTGACAGCGGTCGTAAGTCGAGGTCTTTCTTTATGGTTTTCCAGTGGGGTAGTTGATGAGGAGAGCTTTACTGTTTTAGCATATGTCTATACAACTAACAAGGATTTCCCCAAATAGCACCCCTTGGACGCATTGTGAATGGAGAGAAGCGATGAGATGATAGATGATAGATGATAGATGATAGATGATAGATGATGATGATATGTTTGGGTCGGATGAAATTCATTTAGGTGGGCAAAGGGCCAACATCAAGTGGTGATGTCGTGTAGTGACGTGAACAGTTTGTTGCGGCCCATGTATGTCTGACATGCCTTTTGTCCCTCCATGTGTTGCACTCCAAACACATTGATCCAATGCCTGCATCCTGCAGCAGCGACTCTGCTTATTATCCCCACTTGTGCATTTACTCTTTCTTTGTTTCTCTGTATATGTGTTCCTTTTGATGTCGACTCATTATATCATCGCACGGTGCTCTTCTGGTCCATTGGTTACTTGGACCAAAGCTTGAGTACCTTGTACATGGTGATCTCGTAGTCGGGTCCCTTTTGGATCGAGTATTTGAGGTCGAATTCGAGTGGTCCATCTGGGTTGAGAGAGACTGCTTTGTCCATTTCGTCGCAATGAGTTTTCTCATATGGAATGTCAGTTTTTTTCCCAATGAATAATGATCTTCAACTATTCACAATTGTGTTCTGCTTTTGGACCTCCTCCTCTTAAGTGGTGTTTCCTTTTTCTTGAGAATGCAACTCCAAGTTTTCATTTGGTGTCATCTAAACATATTGTTTCCATCCTATGAAAATCATGAGTAACGAAGCACATGTCCTGTACATCTTGACAACTTCTCTTATCGTCTCTTCATTGGCATTACGCAACTCCTGATGTATTTCTCTTATGTTCTATTGTATTTATTTTCCATCATCGAAGGATTCTCATCCTGTGAATCCTTCATTCTTTTCTATCGCATTTCTTTTGCATCATCATATTGCTCCTTGTTTGTTCGTCGGTAGTTGAGTTCTTCCCAGTGTTTCATCTTCCAAATAGTCTTCTTTTCAGGGGGGAACATCACAACCTTCTTCAATCTCTATTAGGTTACCTTGTGGCATAGGATTACATGAAACATGGTCTTCGGCTGTTTGAAGGGTTCTGAAACTTAGTATGTAACCATAGGCATTAGGATACACACCTTATAGAAACATAGTTTATCGGTACGACCCTCAATGCCAACTTGGTAGGACAGAGAACAGTACTTGGTCATGATTTCTTAGGGGGTCTGAATACCATTCCTCTCTGTAGTAGTGTGGGAAGTACAATTTGATGACAGAGGACAACATTTGGTTGGGCAACATTTAAGGCTTCTCCTACATTTCAGGTTTTGGTTTTGGCTGTGGATGCGATTTCTATGGTAGGAAATGGCTTTAGCTATATATGGTTCTCTAATGCAGTTGAATCCCTCTTGATTGTGTCGGTTTGCTTTATAACTACTCAATTGGGTGATTTGAAGGAATAGCTGAAGGAATGGAACTTTGAAGCCTATGATGGATATGAAAATTATCATCATGGTCGGTTATTATCTGGACTCACATTTAGGGTGAAACTATAGCAGTAGTTTCTTTGATTGTGAGTTGATTTAGGTAATATGTCCCAAAATTCTAGCCTTCTAGGTTTTCGTTGATTAACAGAGGTCATGCAAGACTGATTATCGAGGGAAGGACTAAGGAGACATGTTTTTTTTTTTCACCCCCTCGTGCATTTTCGGAGACAGAACCGTGGGTTGAAGGTAGGACCGTGGGAGTAGTGTGGGGGTAAAATGGCAAAGGCGTCAAAGGTGGGACTTGGGAGGGAGATTGGGACTCCCTATGTCTAAATTATGGTATGTGATCGTGGGAGGGAGGGACTAGGGGAACAATCAAATATTCATGAATGAATAGTTCCTGCTCGAGGAAGTGATGTGGACACCCAACCAGCCTTGTTGGTTGTGTCCCTCATCGTTACTGTATCAAGGCATTTAACGTAATACTAATATTTTCATCTTAACAGTATAAACTTTCTCCCCCTGAGTTTTTGGGTCATGAACTCTGTTATTTGAATAGTGTTCGGTGTGCATTTCCATGTTGCAACAATAGCAAACCCAGGTTTCCCGTGATGTACAAAACCTGAAAAGGACAGAAAGAGAACTTTTTTTGATATCTCCAAATATTAATTTTAAGAAAAAATGACAAAACGAAGACTACATTTCTATGTTGGATTGGTGATATATTGTTATATACCTTCTGTTATCTTTTTCATTATTATGCTCTATATTTCTTTCTCGTCTGCCTCTATTTTTTCGTGAGAGTAACATATACCCTGCACCATGGTCTAGAATTGAATAGAAGCTACAAGTTGAATGAAGGTGATTGTTTGGGGTAATTGGTGGTGGGACGACATTGACGTGCATGTGGTCTGGGTAGGAATTGTAGGGTATATTATTGCACGTGATGTGTTGTTCATAGATATGTTCGGGGAGGGAGTGGGGTGGAGAAGGTAGGGAGTTTGACAATCTCAATTCTGCCTAGTGTCCCGCAGGAACAGCCATCTCAAAATATCATTCGTAGAATCAGATGAATTAGTCCACTGTATAGATCATCGTGTTCGACCAATTCACCCTTGACACCCTGTTAATGTTAGCCGAAATAGTTGATCAATCAACCAGCAGATCGTCCATGATTGAATGAATCAACCATAGACCTGCTGTCGGCTGGTTGTGCCAGCGCAAACCAAGTACCATATGAAAGGGTGTTTACCACTTATAACATCCATTGTCTTCATCCTTTATTGCATAACCAGTGCGTGGAATAGTTCATCAGGTTCACATAAAGGATTGTTCCAGCCATATTCTCGCATTACATGGAAGTTGGCATTCATGGCTTGTTCATTACGTCGAGGATTTACTGAAAGCTTTTAAAGTTTTGTTCATCTAAAGTTACAATTTTACTCTGAACTGTAGTACAGTAATTTCAGCAGAATTTTCTGACTTTAGGGTGTTACTCTAAATTTTTGTTCGTTTCTTTCTTGTGCTTTGGCGTTGCCCTTTGGTTCTAGGGTATGCAGTAAAACATGGATTGATGCATTTATTGTCCCCCTCCCCTGCTGCATACTTTGTTTTTATATTTGGAATTTGCAATCCCTATGTGATGCATTACTACTCGTGTTCTGGATTTTATTGGAATGTTCGAACCACCCATTTGGACCAACCCTAGTAATCTATTCTGTTTGCGAACTGATGGAAGAGCTTAGTCAATTTTATACTAGTAAATGTTAAAACAGGGAAGTAGTATTATATCCAGAACAGGCAATAGTCGTCTCTCCCAAAAAAATAAACAAATTGCTCCAACTCCAAGTGGTTTAGACTTCGTGGCTGTCTGGTTTAGGGAACAAGCTCCAATTTATTGTAGTCAGATTAGTACTCTGAGATTATCTTCTTTTTTAGTTATAGTCAACTAATTGAAGGATATGGCGACATTGACGGTATCATACTTGGGCCGACTATTCCGTAGTGTCCAATGATCATGAAATGAATCTTGTTGGACGGTTGGTTGAGCTTGTTTTGCTGAGTATGCGTATCCTTAATAACCTGCTGATTGCAGCTTCATTATAACAAAATACTGAATAACTGTTTCAATTCTTCCTTTGATACAAGTGCTTTTTCAGTTTGCAGGCATCGGATTTGGTCTTGATATGCACTTTATGGTTACTGGTTTCGAGCACGATAACTCCAAAGTTCGCTGTTAAATTTTGGGCGCATACTCCCTTCAAGGTTTCAGCTAGGCTATTTTCTCACAAATATCACATGTACGTATTATCTTTCCTCTTAAATTTGTACCTAATACATCACAGCAGTAATCATACAGATGGTTCTGTGTAACTCACACTTCGCCTCAGATTTTTCCTGTTAATCGGTGTTTCAAGCTTTAGCAACTGTTTTCAACTGTCCATGCAACAGTGGATGGATTAGCTGGGAACTAGTTAAAGCGTGACATGTGATGAAAGGTCTATGTCTCGGGGTTTGATGTTGTGAGCGATACTTCATACTTGAGCAGTCGCCTTACTAGGCAAAGCTACATCGTCGTAAGAGAGGATATATGATAGACTGATACTGATGCTATAGTTTAGGGAACTTGAGGTAGTAACGAATCTGGCAACCAGGTCTATTAATGTTGTCTGTTCGCGTCGATGGCTAATCACGATCGCAGGTGATTCGTCAGGGTTCAAATGACCTGTTTTTTTAGGATCCAAGAATATGTGCAGAGTAGGAAAGCTGTAGTTAAAGCTTTGAGGATAAATGGTTTAGTTGCTACCGGATGGGCCAAAGTGACCAGAAAATTTAGCTTTGGAAGATGAGCTTGAATGGACCGTGAACAGTAGTGTGCGTTGGGGGAGAATTTTAAGTAATGAAAACTAACAATGACATATATGTAGCTGAAAGCTGATACCTATCTGACTGTACTACCTCAACATTGCTTCTACACTCTACTCCATTTTTTTCTTTTTCTTTTTTTCCTTTTCCTTTTTTTTCTTTTATTTCTTTTATTTCTTTTTGTTGATTTCTTTCTCCTTTTCTCTTTCTCTGTCTCTGCACCCTGCCTTCTCTCTTTATATATTCCAAAAGGAAGAAAAAAACAGAGAGTGTTAGGACAGAAGGGTGTTGAGAGCCCACTTCATTGAATGCATCTGCAGATGCAGGTGATACAACTTTATAGAACTAGCAGGAGTGCAACTGGCCAAATCTGCATATACTGGACCATTATTATGATTTCATGTTCACAGGTCTTTACGCTCTACTTTCAATCAATGAAGCTAATACTATTTTCGTCCTAATTTATATGAAATTTGACGAAATTTTTTTTTTTAAATTAGTGAGGTTTAAAAGAGAGAATAAGCAAAAAGGTGATGTGATAATTTGATTATATAAATATAGATTTATTGTCATATAAGGAAAGAATAAAAATATTGTATTTATATTAAGACTGAAAAAGAAAATATCGTAATTAAATTGGACCGAAAATAGTATAACTTTTGTGTTAGTTTGAAGGTGTAATGTCTAAGTTTTGATAAGGTAACTTGTAGTCTTGAAGCTTTTGGGTTCATCAGACGTACTTTTTAGGTTTTGGAAATGTGGGTCGTCAAGGCTCAGGATAGAATTACAGTCTATCTTGTTAGATTTACGAGCTGAAAGTAAGAAGTAGTAACCTTAGTACGTCTCTATTGTAGTATTGTTTATATTATAATGAATGCATATGATCTTGCTATGTGCTGGAAGGTCATATGTTCTTGATATGTGCTGGAAGGTCATATGTTCTTGATATGTGAGGAGGGA
Organism: Drosera spatulata; assembly: GCA_035668315.1. Taxonomy (NCBI): domain Eukaryota; kingdom Viridiplantae; phylum Streptophyta; class Magnoliopsida; order Caryophyllales; family Droseraceae; genus Drosera; species Drosera spatulata. The sequence continues at coordinate 25,228 of JAOVYX010002949.1, forward strand.
GAAGGGTACAATTGTTCTTGTTTTAACTTCATTTCATGAAGAATGTCAATCATCCATGTTGTCGCCATCGTCCTTCTTCTTCCTCTTCTTCTTTTTGTAGCCCACTCTTGCCATATGATCCATCGCATTCACATTCACATCTCCCCACTGTTGCCTTTTTTACATTGCCTTGCCTTAGTATATTGCAACCCCTCTTTTCTCTCTCTTTCCATTACAAGTCTCTGTTTCTCCCTCTGTATTCAATTTTTGAAATCAACTTTCCACCCATCACTTGCTGCCTTCCCTTCCGCTCACATTTCTCATGTTGTGTTTCTTTTATGGTATTCCAAGTGTGTTCTTCATATAAGGTGTGTCAAGTATTTATACAACAACAACTATTCAGATATACCCGTCATTTGACAAAGTTTTCAGAAGACTGAGGGTTAAGCTATTGATACTTGGACGAACTTATGGGACGTAAGCTTGCTTCGAGTGATGTAGTGATTTGCCATCATGTGGTGGTCCTCTTATCTAGACAAATAAAATCAATGTAGATGTCCAGAGTAACAGTAACTGTATACTGTTGTAGATCCAAGTCCAACCCAATTGAGTCCAGTCGTACATTTTTTAGTGTATCCAGAACTTTACTATCAAGACACAGAAGTCCATATAATTACAGGCAGATAAAGACCTTGTGAGGGAGAGATGGAGAGCAGCAAGCGAGGAGAGTATTTAAACAAAAGGGCTGCCCAGCGTGCATACAACCAAGGAATTGCTATAGATATATCGCTGTATCATGCTTCAGTGTTTGCAGGTGTATAAGATTTCCCATTATTAATGCGTCTCCTATCCACTTTTTGTCCCTGTTACAATTCAAACGCCACCATTGTATAATCACTTCCCTTGTGTTTTCTACATAGTTAAGAGACTGTATCTTTCCTAATTGATATTTTCATTCCAACACTTATCGTTTCACATGCTCTACGTGTCGAGTGAGTGTGAGATAATGTTAAGAGGGAAGCAGCACCTTGATCCTCACCTCAATTTTGGAGGTTTTGATCATGGGCTAGTTAGTTTTGTCCTGAATGATACTCCTGTATTGATCAACGCTTTGGAGTATTACATTATGCCTTTTTCTGCCTCTTTCTATGTTGATCAACTGCTTGCCCACTTTTGCCACACAATTTTTCCTTTGTGTATTTTGACCATTTTTGGCTCTGAAATGAGTCCAGTGGTTATTTCTGTTGTGGTTGGGTAAAAGGGGGTTGTGTCCTTTTTACTCAAGGTAATATATCCTACACCAGTGGTTATTTCTGTTGTAGTTGAGTACATAATACTTATGAGAATATTTCAGGTGTAATATCAAAACCCAGAAGCTTCCATTAATTCTCTGAGTTCTCTATGTTTAGTCTTCAATGTTGTAACTATGGATGAAACTATTCATGATTTCGGTCTGCAGTTGATATAGAATATGTAGAAATTGAATGCGGGAAGAGTTACACATAGAGCAAAAATGACTAAATCCGGATCAAATTTAAAGGTTTTAGTAAAAGAAAATTTCTTCTTAAAACATAGTTGTTCTGGAATTAGTTATTTCTATTTTGTATTTAGTCTTTCCCATTGAATGCATGAATCGTGAATGTTTCGAGTGAACGGTTGCCCCGTTATGTGTGCTTGAGTTCCTTAACTATGTTGTTCCATGCTAGAATATGTTCAGAGTATGAATTATCAATTGTTCAATGTGTATCTCGTTTTTTCTTAATACGCTATAAATTTTCTTCCTAGACAAATTTGTTCTTGTTTTATGGGTTCAGCTGGGAACCCTGTTCATTCGATGATCCGATAGATTGCAGGCACCGCTCTAATGTTTGTATAAGGTTTTGCTCGTGATATTCTATATACAAGTGATGTTCGGAGCTGCTGTTACATGGTAACTTTGAAAGGCCTCATCTCTTTGTTTTTACCTATTTGTACTTGTTCTTTTTGAGTTTTCTTTGTTTTGCCTATAGCTTGCCATGACGAAAAGTGCTTGATGACAAATATTCAATACCCAAACCGAGCTTCGATGGGGCAAAGTATCAATGGGTTATGACACGCTTATCATTGATATAAAAACAAATCCACGTATGTCCTCAACCATCTCCTATCCACGTTCACATAGATCCCTCTCCTTTGAACCTTCATCCATCGCCATGGGTATCTCAACCCACACATCCAAGCCATCTTCCTCCATTTTTATTGCTTGTCATGGGTTTTTTTTTCTTTTAATGAAACAATATTTTTTTTTCTTCATAATAGAGAGTTAGATTGTATATATTTTATCCTCGGAAAGTCTAAGACGATTGGTTTGTGAATTATTCACTTATGTGGTTTATGATTGGTTTGTGAAGTATTCACAAATGTGGTTTTTCTTCCATCATCAATGTCACTCCAACTAATGCTTATACTTTACAAATTTTCCCAATGACAAGTTGAGATGCACATTAACGTGATCACATTTGCCACTTTGACTTGATGAACTCTCTAGTTCGGAAAAAAACTGGGAAAGGAATGATAAAAGTACTGAGGAAGTGCAGGGTACAATCAACTAGAACAAGATCTAGACACTGAAGATGATGAGAAAGAGCATACTAGGATATCAGAACTGTTGAATTCATGTACCTTAACAATCCTTAACTGATTGACAAAGCATTGTCAATCAAAAGCATGACCCATCAAAACCTTAACCTAATTGTCATTAACTATCATGATTATGTGGGTAGCGATATATTGCTGTCAGGTCAGAATATTCATGTACATGGCAGATTAGATATATAGGTACAGAATGAACAAATCAAGATGTTGATGGATAGGAGTACTTAGCTAGCTGTCTATAGTTAGCTTGTTTAGCAGTCAAAAGAAATTTGCTGCTCATTTTTCGTCCTTGACAAATTACAATTGTCAACTTCGTCCTATGTTTGGAGACAATCTTTGGATACATTTGTTTATTTATATAACGGTTTGCATCTCGTAAAAATCTTTATATCGAGTCATTTTGTTACAGAACTTATGGGACAAAAGGACTAGTTTTCGATTCGCCTTGGATGAAGGGATTGGATTTTGTGGATAATAAACTTGATTACTAGTGTTCCTCGAAAGCCTGACAGGTCTAACCTTTTGTAGCTAGCTTTTGGAGTGAAAATCAGGAACTAGAGATGATTCAATTACCATAATTAGTTTGGAATAAAGGCTATCCACAGTCGACACCCCTCACTAAAAAAGTCAAAAAATGGTGCGAAATTTCTTCTCTTTTGGCAGTGGGACTTGAATTAATTAGTTACCCACTTACTTACCCATTGAAGAAGAAGAAGATATCAGTACAATAGTACTGTTCCTTTCTCTTTTACGCTTTGCCCATTACATATAGTAGGAATAAGGAAGAGATAGTACTAAGAAGACGAAGGAGGTGAAGTGGGACGGTTTCACTTCAAGGATTTCAATAATATAATGTAAAATGTACGATTTATTATTATGCAAAATCCCTATAGTTAAATTATCGATCAAAATGATCCTTCTAATTCACGGATTGGATTACTGGATGCGGCTGGATCCCGCACCATAATCTTTTGGAAAAGGGATGAGATAGGGGCAGAGTGACGAGGGAAACAGTGACTTTGATGTGCATGAAAAACCGGAACACCAAACACAAGGCAAAGCAAGAAAGCAAGAAAGCAAGAAAGAGAGAGGGAGAATTAGATTGGGATGGGAGAGTGGAGACAGGACAAACAACCTCTCTTCCTGCTTTGCTTTGATCTCTCTCTCCAGCGAATTTCTCTCTCATTAGAGATTGTTGTAGTTGTTGTAGTTGCTGTAGTGAGCCATGCCGACCAAAACTCACCCACCAAAGCAATTGCTGTGTTGCTTTGAGACCTCCTCTTTGCTTCCCAAGACATTTGAACCCTCTCCACTTCATCACTCATAATTCTCTCCTTTTCCCATTAGTGTTAGTTTCATGGAGAAATGTGTGTCATGGGTATAATCGGAATTTTAATTACTATTATGAGCATTACCATTGTGAAGCCTTGCCTTGGAGAAAAATACTCATGTGAACAATGCCCTTATGTTTGGGATGGTCTCGACCATAATATTTGATCCTTATGCGAAGCAGTGTCATGAGTTGCTAAAACAACTTGATATATAGAGAAACTAGAGTCGGAATCGTTACCTAAGAACACATTATTTGATTATGAACTGTATATGTGCACTGAAAGACATCAAAAAACAATCTCTTATATGATAATAGAGATACGAATGCACATTTGTTTCTTCTTAGTCGCTAGATTTGATGAAACTATCTTGATTATTATCTCTGTCTTTGTCTTTAATTGTATTGATATATTAAGATAGACTCTATCAGCCTAATGAAGAGGGATTGTTTCAATAGGAAGTCGTTCTCCTCCTAAGTATGAAGTCAGAGATTTGACTTTTTTTCAGGATATCAAGAAATAATTTTATCACTATAATTACATAGAATAGGTATAAAATTACGTGCATTCCGTCCTTCTCCCCCTACAGCACTCTCTATTCCACTAGTTTTCGTCTAAATTCAGTATGAAAAAAAACCTCCTTTCGAAGATATTATGAAGTTGTTCTTGAATGAAAAACTATGTACTCATGTAAGTAATGTTACTATCTGTGGAAAGGGATGATGGGTAGAGGAGACAGCCTCCAACCCTAATCCATCACCCTTCTCTTTGTCCTATTAGGTACACTATTTTTTATTTTATTCTCATTTCATTTCCCTTCACCTTATAAAAAAATCAACATGTTTGCTTTTTTGATCTTTCAAGTCCCAAGATTTTACCCTATTCATCTCTCCCCGTTCCCATCCTTCTATGTCTCTGCCTCATCTTTCTCACTCTCTCTCAATCTCTCTTTTCTATTGACATTTTTTTCCTTCAATTGTTTAGTCACCAGTCTCAAGTGATTTCTTGTCTCTCCTTTTTTACTCAATTGGACCTCTCCCTTTATCATCAGCATCACCCCCAACCCATCTCTCAATCTCTTCCCCTCATATACACATACGCCTATATATTCCATGATCACCCACCATATATCATTCTTGTACATATAAACTCAAACTCTAACTTCTAATCTCCCTTGTTAGCTCTTAATCTTTCCTCTAATCACATGTCTGACCATCATCATCATCATCACCCATATCATCACCACTATGGTGCTGCTGCAGCTGCCCATGGCTATGGATATGGATATAGACATGGACATGGTTGGCTCAACACCAATATGACCACCCCTTTTGGGTCCTCAAATCTCTCATCTTCATATAACCAGCACGACTACAACTACAACTACAGCTACAACTTCTTATCCGGGCATATCAACAATTCAGGATACAGTCAATTGGCTGCGGTTGCTGCAGCCCCATCGCCGCCTTCACCTCCTCTCAAGCAAGCACTCCCACTTCTTAGTTTCAGCCCAACAAGAAAGCATCCAAATCATCATCAAACATCCTCTGCTGCCGCGACCATTGAGCTTGACAAGATCAGCTCCGGAGCTGCAGTTCTAGGTGGTTGTGAGAATGATGATATTGATCTTCAGCTAGGGCTTCCGAGCCCGAGCTCCGTTGATCTGAATCTGATAAACATGGTATCGAGCTGCGGCAGCATCTCATCATCGCCCTGCAACAACATGGATAATAGCTACCCAGATGATCTTGATCATGACAAATATGATCATGATCATGTGGCTGAGAATAGAGAAGAGGTTACTGTTGCTTCAAGCCCAATCAACAAAGGGCAGTATTGGATCCCAACTCCTGCCCAGATCTTGATTGGGCCTACTCAGTTCTCTTGTCCACTTTGCTTCAAGACCTTCAACAGATACAATAACATGCAGGTAGTATATACTTGTATGTAAGCTTGATTAAATGTTTATATGCATATCCTTTATGCATATGTATGCTAGCTAGTTTCCTAGCTTGAGATCTCAGCAGATTCTATGACTTTCTTTTTCACACTCTTTTTTTCTCTTGGATTGGATTTGTGTATTTTATAGGAATCATCAAATCAAAAGCCAAAAGCTTTTCTCTTTCTCTTTGGCTTTCTCTTTTTTTCTTCATCTATCGTTCTCATTGCTTGGTTTTTTTTTCTCTTTTCTTGCTTGAATTCAAGCTTTCACTTTTCTCAAAAACTGGACTGAGAATATATATATATATATATAAATCATGATACATGATAACTGCAGAAAAAAGTGCTCCAGTGTCCTCTGGGTTGATTCTCCTTCATCCCTTTTCTTCTTTCTTCTTTGATTCTTTTTCTGTTTTGAATCAGCATTGGCTTTATGAATAAATAGGAAAGAAAAGTGTAGAAAATACAGATGAAGAAATTAACAATATTATAGTGTTGAAAATCAAATTTGGTTGGGCCAATATTCTGATACCAAGATCTGTACTTTTTCTTTTATGTGATTGAACTACTCGAGCTATATGCTTTCTGATACTTTGAGTTTGTGTGATAAATTCACATTGGCAAATGTGATATGATCAGTACTGAAATTTTTCAGTACGTGATTTATGATCAACCTTTTATAAGTAATCGTTATTATTATTATCTCTGGTCACTTCTGATCCTTTTAGGTTTAACCTAAGAGTGAAAATAAAAAGTGATCGCTGCATGCGCCTTGCCTTTGTCTTGATTAAACTCTCAGTCCATTTCATGACAGGATTTTGCTTTTTAATTATCTTCCTCATCTTCCATGTGTGACGGAGCATTTTCGGCGCTTGATTTTTTTCTCAGTTGCTTGAGAATGAATTTAAGGGGTATGTGCTATGGTTAGATATATTGTAAAGATATATGATTTGTTGGAGATTCTAGATCTTGATGGGCTATTATATCTTAATTGTTGACTTAATGCCTCCCATGCAGAACTTCTCATTTCAGCTGATCGTCTTTTTCCCATACAACTCAAATTTACATAATGATAAAATGAGAAATTAACATCGATCTTTCTAATTGGTAGCGGAAAACATCTTTTGGTGTCCGAGGATGCACAATAGAAAATTTCTTCAAAAATTCTCCTGTGAATGTCCTCGCTTCTTAAGATCGTAATACATAAAAAAGTAAAACGCTTTGTTCCGGGCCTTCAGTCAATGTTATGCATTTAACTAATTATCATGGTATGGACGGGCTCGTTCGATATCTATGTGTAACTGAACGCTACAAGTGCGCGCCCTTCTTTTTAAGTATTTGGTTGAATTTAGCTAAATGCCATACAACTTCAATCAATGTCTTAGAATCCCTTTATAATGCATGTTTACATATATATTTCTTCAGATGCATATGTGGGGGCATGGATCACAATACAGAAAAGGTCCAGAATCCCTTAGAGGAACGCAACCAACAGCAATGCTGAGGCTTCCATGCTACTGCTGTGCGCCGGGATGCAGGAACAACATCGATCATCCGAGGGCGAAACCCTTGAAGGATTTCAGGACCCTTCAGACACATTACAAAAGGAAGCATGGGATCAAGCCCTTCATGTGTAGGAAATGTGGCAAAGCCTTCGCGGTCCGAGGAGACTGGAGGACTCATGAGAAAAACTGTGGGAAGTTATGGTATTGTACTTGTGGATCAGATTTTAAGCACAAGAGGTCTTTGAAGGATCATATTAAGGCCTTTGGGAATGCCCATGCGGCTTATGGGATCGACTGCTTCGAGGAGGAGGATGAACCTGCGTCTGAGATCGAGCAGGACACGGAGTCGAACCAGCAAGACAGATAGGTCAATATCTTATGCTTGGAAAGAATTCAAGTTATATATACAGATCGACGGTCCAAGGTAACATCTATCGGTTGATGTGAACAATGTTCCATGCAATAGCTAGGTATCTTGGGCAAGCTATAAAAAGGAAGAACATGAAATGAGAACTCTACATGGTTTCTTGTTGCTTTTTTCTTGAACTCTCTTTTAATTAGAGAAGAAGCTTGTAGGTTTTTTTGGGTAATGAGAATGACGAGAGAGGAGTTGCTTATGCAATGAGTTCAGTCGACTCCCTCGTTGTAATCTCTGCTGCCTTTCTTGTTAAATGATAAGGATAAGGATATAATTTCCGATTCCTCGACAATTTATTTGCTTGTTAAATGAGGGTGACATACACTCCCTTCCCGATGAAAGTAATCTCGTCCTCCTTACACGATTTAAAGTCTTCACACGACGTAAAAAGTTTCTTATAGTTGTACCACACCCCATAAAATATGATCATATGCAAGTGTTTTGATTCTCATTTTGAAGCAAACTCTTATGCAAATTATAGAACTCATGTTTTTAAACGTTCGTCGTTCCTATAAATAATGCAAAACATAACAAATGACAATTGCATAAATATAACAATCATTAATGTCATCGCAACAAAAATTTTCAGAAACTGATGTTTTTTATCCGAGAAATATCAAGGAGCATTTCCGAAATACACACCCCTTCCACTCTTGCGAAGATGGTTGATTGATCGAGAGATATCAAACATAATTTTAAAAAGTGCGAGAAATTTGATTTTGATACGCATGCATAGGATGGCAACCAAACAAGATCGACAGCATTTTGAAGTGCAAAGCCCTTCTCGGTTGACTCCTGGTTATTTTATTCATTCATGTCATCCTCTCTTCTTAGAAAGATAATCCAAAAAAAATCAGAGGTTTGCAGGTGAAAATGCGAGAATGGTGCTGAAAAGCATATATCAGTTGCAGCAGGAAGAAAGGAAAGGCAAGGAAAGGAAAGGAAAGGAGTAGACGTACGGCTTTGATTTGATAGAACATGTTACTCTCTTCCCTTAATTATCCATTCCATCGATCGTTATCTGCTACGAGTAAGCTTAATTTAACCTAATCATTAGAGAGAGAATCATTTCGATTTTACCCAACACTACCCTTTCGATCATTCCCCCCCTAGATCTTAGGACTAATAAATCCATCTCAAAACATATATTTCATCCATTTCATAATATAATATAGATAACATTATTTAATAATCAGATGCGTCATTTTTTTATATGTAAATGATATGATATGAATTTTATTTCGATCCAAAATTTTAGTTTATACCTTATATTATCTTTGATGTTTCATGATAAATTAACAAAAAATATCGTTTCAATATCCCGCGAATCATTCGTAATGCGGTGAACTTTTTTGTCCACGTGACCCTCCGTTGGTTTTATTATGAAACGAAAAAAATAAGAAAAAATGCAACGCTTTCCATATCAAAGTCAAATACTTCCTTCGTACTAGATAAATTACGATACATTACTAAATATGATCGTCTCACATAAATTATGACTTTTTCAAAATTAGTAAGGTTTTTGAGTTAAAATGTCTCTATTATCCCTATTATCTATTACATCATCATCATTATTATTAATTCTCTAACTACCCATTCATATATTTAACTCTCTTTTTTTTCTCACTCTATTCACCCACGAATCACCAATTACTTCTACAAATCATAAAGGGCATAAGAGTAAAATTATACAAAATCAATTGATTTCTTAATCCTGATGTCAAATCAAAGTTTTGTAATTTATTTTAAACAGTGGGAGTAATCTGGGTTTCTCGTGGAGTGGATGTTGTTGTTCGTTATAAAAAATTATGAAAATCAAAATCAATAGCACTTAATCAAAATTATTATATTTTATTTTTGAAGAAAATCTAAATATTCTACCGCGTCAAAATAAAAACAAAAACAAAAAAAATTAATTTTGTTATATGTTTTTTATTTTCGTTTTATCTATTTGATAAAATAAAAATTGATAATAACCAGTTTTGTTTCATTGAACATTAAAACAAAAACAGAAACGATGCTGCCCTAAGCGCCTTTACATAACACACGAAAACTGGGTGCGAGGGATTTCTTTTCTGTGACTGTAGTGTTCGGTTAGGGTGCTTGTGTAAACTGTTCTGTAGGATTAAGATTACTATAGAAATGAGTCAACAGTGGAACATTTATGAATCTTTGAATTTTAAGACCCAAAAAGAAGAAAAGGGAGAAACAAAGGAGAGGTATAATGAAGGAAATGCAGATGAGTAGTCATGTCAAGATAAACATTCAGGCACTATTATCCTGTGGGTTTTTTCTACTGTTTAACTTCCTCTCTGCTCTGTTCTCGGTATGCCCTGCTACCCACTCATCCCTACCTACACAACCTAATCACAATATCTATGCTAGCTTCAATCTATACTTCCTGTATATACTTCCTTCTTCCAAAAAAAAAAATAAAAAAAATGACAGTTGATTAATTTATCATAAATATACATGTGTGATGATTTTTTTTATGAAAATTAATTTGATGTTTTATTAGTGTGAGTTAAAGAAGTGGAAAAAAAACAAAAACAAAAAAAGGTAATAGGATGGATGATGTGATACTCCCTCCATCCCATAATTTTTACAACGTTATTAATCGAAATGTCCCAAAATATTTACAATATTTTTTCATCTGAAAAATATATCAACAAAAATACAATTCTTACTTTATATCATATCATATCACTCCAATATCTTTTTTCTTCCTAACCTTTCACTCCCTTCTTTCACAATGATAAATAAGTAAAATGATCAAAATTTAACCCTTATTCTTCTATAGACTTATTTTCAAGGAGATATCATCAAGATGACTTTTTTTTCATAAGGAATCACTTTTACAAAAAAACACCACTCTTTTTCTATTTTGTCATTTTTTTCCTCATTGTGTTTCTTTCCTTTCTTTGTTGATCACCGATCATCACCTCGATCTCACCTCATTTTCAATCATCATCTTCTCCATCATTAATCATTATCATCTCCGTCATCAATCATCGATCATCATCGTTCATGATCATCGATTTGATTTGAACACGAGATGGCTATGTATTTGATCCAAGTTTAATCATCATCATCATCGATCATTAATTGTTGTCATCATAGATCGGCGATCATCGATCATCATCGATCACCATCTCGATCATCATCATCGAACATCATCTCGATCATCATCATCGATCACCATCTGAAAATTTGATGAGGAGACTCGTGCATGGAGATGTTTGTCTGAACAAATCTAATCTCAATCATAAAGTAGTACGTTGTTTTTGAATAGACGTACTACTTTTTAAATGAATGGTTTCGTTTGTTGGCGTACTACTTTTTTAAGATACTACGTTTTCTGCAGACGTACTACTACGCCTGAGCTACTATGTCTTTCTACAATACTATAACATATGTTTGATCATCATTTACTTGGCATATCAATTTTGACGTATTAAATTTCACATTGACATATTACATTTTGTATAGACATATTAGATTTTGTATAAACGTACTAGTTCTTCTTACACATGCTACTTTTTATTTAGATGTACTCGATTTTTTAAATGCATATTTCATTTATTATTTTGCTTAGGCGTACTACGTTTTCAGTTGACATACGTACTATTTTTTTTAGGCGTATCTTTTTCAATTTGGCATACTATTTTTTTTCAAACACGTACTAGTTTTATAAAATCATGTGTGTTAAAAATCTTTCATTTGTATATAATTTCCATAGCGGTACTTTTTTTTTATACGCTTGTTTTTTTTTATATAGATGTACTAGATCCTTTCATAAGCGTATTACTTTATTTCATTTGATGTACTAACTTTTTTCATAAGCGTATTATTTTTCTCCATGAATGTGCAAAACCTCTCTTCTTCATCTGCATGTATCAGTGGTACAAAATCAATCAATAACACATCTATTCATCACCATAAGCACTCATATTCTTCAAGAATCGTTGTTTTATGACGACTATCATCCAAAATGAAATCGAAATCAATCACTTCCTAGGAATCTCATTTCACAAATCCTAAAATCGACATAAAACAATCAAACCTTAAATCAATTGGTTCATCACACAATTAATCAAACCTTAATCATAGTACTAATCAATTGGTCCGACGACGAGGAGTCCAATGTCGAGGACAACGACGACGACGACAAGTGATGCCGGAGATGAGAGAGATTGGAGGGAGAGGAGGAGGAAGAGAAAAGGGATAGGATGGAGAGATCTGCAGGTTTGGTTTGATAGTGGGAGAGTAGGGAGGATAATGTAGGCATTATCATAAATTGGGATCTCTTGAAAATAAAAAATCGTTGGTGATATTTTTTTGGAATAAAATACTTCAGGTGGTACTTTTTAGGAAATTTTTTTTCTAAATAGAGTATATTGTAATTTAATTTGGACATCCAAGTATTGTAATTTTTTTGGGACGGAGAGAATATTGAGTATTGAGAGTCTATTTGACTTGGTTTAAAGTTAATCTAAATCAATTTTAAATAATTTTTTAATGTTGAGAAGGTGTTTGGTATTCATTCTGACTTTAACTTTAAACAGTTTCTTTGTTTAAAGTTGTAAATCATTTAAAATTATTTTTCTCCTTAATAGAGATATCAACACTATCTTTGATCGAACAAATTATAACTATTTTTTTATCAAACATCAAACTTCTACTTATTATTTTCTTCATTCCATGAAAATTACAACGAATTGATTATGCCCACATATCGAGGTGAATTTTGATCTGTTTTACAGGACAATCAAATGATATTTTTTATAAAATTTTCGTGAAACATTAATGATAATTATTGAGTACTATAATTTGGGTTAAAAAAATATTTTTATATCGAACGAAATATTGTCAACATTCAATTTGTATAATTTTCATGGGACGAAAAGGATTAAAACTATAATCAGTTATAATTTATTATTATTAATCATAAACATCTATAAACACTTTTTATCGTCCCAGTCAAACGGCCTTGAATCCTCTTTCGCTTTTCTTTTTCCTTTTTTGAATATTTTTGCGAAAGTGTTCACTCCTAGATCCATCCGTGAAGGGGACATAAGTTTTTATAACACCAGCTTTATCGATCCTCGAGACTCGAGACATGTTGTATTCAATCACTTGGAACCACTCGCGGTTGAAGGGGCATATCTTACCAAACCTTGAAATCCGGCTAAGCTAAATATCGTGGAGTTACTTTAGCAAAACGAATCAAATCCAACCTACTCATTCATTTGCTTGTAAAAATTGCACGAGCAAAATTTTGGACCAAAGCTGAACCCCATCAGAGCAGAAAAGATTGATGCAACATATCAGGATGATGAAATGAAGTACTCCAATCCCTGCACTGCACCACCTTTCACCTGAAGAGAAAAAAAAAAACAAATACGTAAAAAAATAACCCCTCGCCACTCCGTCACCATAAAAATACAAATTCACGTAAAAACAGGTATCAAACATCGAAACTGATAACATTTTGAACAACATGAGAATTGCGTGAATAATATGCCGTTAACATCTGATTCACTGATATATTGGAACAAGAACGCAAGGCCAAAGTTTTCCCATTTTGGGCTTTGTTGAAACCCGAGAACATCGCCCCACAAACCATCAGGCCGTTTGGGCCATTCAATCCAAAACGGTAAAGAAGGTAGAACAATAATTGAAAGAAACTGAGATTTTGTGTAACCCCACCCAGTATGCACTGTTGAATCAACGGAAGTGGAAACTGAGACGAAGCGGAACAAGTCTTGCTCCGCGGCATGGTTTACACAACCACCTGCTGTGATTAGCACATCAGTGTTCTTGCCGAATTAGTACATAGATAGATGATCCTATGTATTCGTTAGCAAATACATACTCCAGCTTTCATTGCTATCTGGGTCATTTACCATCACAGGTGTAGAATCGCTGATCAGGTGTGAATTAAACATCAGCTACAAGCTCATCTCCTCAGGGAGGCTCGTTTCCAGAAAGTATAGACTGCAAGAATATGCAGGCAAACGCATAAGAATTTACAGAGAATAAAAGGGCAGTCGACATAAGACGGTCATGCAAAGCAGACTGAGTGATATTGTCCAGGTGCAGGACTACATAGCTCCCAGATGCCGAGGGCCAAGAAACAGTCACCTTTCAATGGTTACATAAGTAAAGACTGACTACAGTCGACAATTCATTTTTTGGTATGCATTTGAACACATCTTACCTAGCAGACATGAAAGCCATCCCGAGGAACACGGCCTTCACTGCTTGCTTCTGACCAGCATAATCAAATGCCAACGGCATCATCTCGTGCAAGGTGAGGAAGGCCATTACCCCTCCAACTGCAAAAAGAGGGTGAGCTTCATTCAACACAATCATCATACATATCAGCATGTAAGCTGTACCAATAAGTTTTTGAAAGAATACCTGATCCCAGGAGGCCCTCGAGAATATCAGGATGCAGACTACTCGGGAATATGTAAGCTGGCAAAACGGGTCGGAACACGTATTAAAATGGTTAGCTGTTCAACATAACACAAAAGAACTAGGTGCTAGGTGTGTTGATTTAGTTTATTAGTAATGCTAGTTAGAGAAGGTTTACTATAACAGGATGAGTAAGAT
>JAOVYX010002950.1:0-11351 GCA_035668315.1 Drosera spatulata
AGCAAACAGGATTCAGCGTTTCATTAGAAGTAATTAGATTCTATCTACCATGACTTTCCACGAGGATGCCATCAAGCGGTATGCTGTAGTGATATGTTGATTGATTCCATTGTAATATAGGAGAAAAATAGAGCACCAAGTTAACAGACTGCTAAATGGTGCTACTTAAGAGCAGATGATACGTATAGGATATTGTACAGAAGCTACTGGGATTGTATAAAACTTACAAACTTCATTTTATATGGAGTGTAGATGAAGATTTGTTCAGACTGTCTGTAAATAGTAAGGTCAAGCATTCACAGATGGCAGAATGCTTTTAAGAGTATAAACATATGACAATGAAGACAACTACCTGTCGCTGTCGACTTTGAATGAACTTCTTATCCATTGATAATGCTGCAACACCTTTACTCATATGTCCAAGAGCGCTGCTTGCATTACCCAATATATCCACCCCAGAAAGGAGTTGGAGAGGTTGGCTGAGAAGATCTTTTTGAACATTTGACGTAGCATTACTGATAACAGCACTCTGACGCATTGACACATTTTCCACGAATCGATGATGTAACCTTACCTATGTTCCCAAAAAAACAAGTTGTGAAACAAGTCAACACATTATTGCGCCTTCAATATCAGTAAACCAAACGTTTCCAACGAAACTACTGATAGGAATCTAAGAAGGATCAAATTGCCAAGGTTAATGATCAGTATGGGCTAGGAGTTAAGGGTTAAAGACTACAAGAAGAACAAAGATGGACAACCGAGTACAACTAACTCGGCGCATGAACTCACTCATAAGCAAACAGAAACGTACTAATAAGTCTAATCCAACACTTGCAAAAAGGGGATCATATCGTCAAGAGAAATGATAAATCGCAGGGAGGAAATGTCATGGAAAGAATTAAAAGGTCAACACCAACAAACTATTATACTTACTGGCATATTTTCCATGTTTCCCAATGCAGTCATCAAGGATGACCAAAACCCAAGTACACCTTTCGGTCGTTGAGTCGGAGACATAGCCATAGAGACTTTAAGTCGTACTTCAGAAATGTTAAGCACTCTGCCAAAACAAGTTTCCAGTCAATTGCCAAAGTAGCTGTGGAAAGTTAAAAAGAAGCTCAAGCATCAAAAGAATATATTTTCCTACCTGATCTCAATGATCGGATCAATGGCAACAGCAGTTGTTTTACTATCATATAGCCTACTGAAATTGACCTGATGAATCACCTCATGAAGGCGCCATATAATGGGTTCATGTATATTGATCAAAAAGGAAGAATTCTCAGGCACCTGTTTTTCGGAATAATGAGATTATTAAACAATTTTAGACTGGCAGGTCAAACAGGTAGAACAAGACAATCATAGGTCACAGTTCAACAAAAAGAAAGAAATGAGAAAGAAGAGAGGATAGAAAAAAACTCACATGAAAACCAATATACGGGTAGACACATAAATCAAGTGACCCATTGGACT
Source organism: Drosera spatulata (assembly GCA_035668315.1). Lineage (NCBI taxonomy): Eukaryota > Viridiplantae > Streptophyta > Magnoliopsida > Caryophyllales > Droseraceae > Drosera > Drosera spatulata. The sequence continues at coordinate 1,477 of JAOVYX010002950.1, forward strand.
GCGAAGTCATGGAAAATTTCACAATGTAGTCAAAATCCTCTCTGAGCTTTTGCGGCCTCAAGAGAACTGGCATGGGCGTCAATGGCAGCTGATTATCCACTTGAATTCCATCCATTCTCAATTTGAACCTGTAGATAATGATAGCCTGTGACTCTTGAACAAAGGTTATTCCGTAGTATTCTTACATCGAACATAACAATCATGAAGAAACAACTGCGATCATATCCGTAAGGGAGATTTAATGATCCAGGGCCAACCAACTAATCGATGCTCAAATTAGGAGATATGAAAATGAAGCTGCATCTAAAGTGAAAAATGGATGAAGTTCTTTTCCATCATATCAAGTACTGTCACAACAAGCAAAAATAACTACCTGCTAATATCAGCTCCCAAACCAGAGGAATGTGATAGCATAAGATTCTGCACAGATAAATAAAGAATCTCCTCTGGTGTATGATCAGTAATCGATATTCCCAATTCAGAAAGTTCAAAAGTGACATGAAATTCAGCATTTGATATAGAGGTTGATTGTTGATGTTGGAAATCGGTCTGGGGAAGTGGTGCCACAGATGATGGCACTCTTCTTCGTACAACAGCTAGGCCTTCATCGCTCGGTATCCAGTCGCTAATCTTAACTATATTCATCTTTTCTTCTTTAAGAACAGTCACCCGAATTGCTCTAGCAGGTCCGCCTCCCCCAGGTACCGGCTGGTGATCAAATATCTCATCAATGTTGTACCTCATAGGCGACTGTTGATCTGTTCCATCAACTGATAACTCTAACAAATGCTGTCGACCAACATCTTCCCATAAATAAGAAGCAGCTGCATTAGGGGGGAGAGACCTCCATGAATTACTAGCACCATCAGCTTGCCGGAAGCGGATGGGTAAGAAAAGTGAACGGTTTTCAATCCTAGAAGCAGAAAGTTCACAATATAAATCAGTTCCTGAAGAGAACATGCAAGGTACAAGTATGAAAATAAGGAAGAGCTCAGTAGGGAGAGATCAAACGCTCTTGCTCTAGTATTCCACGATAACTATTTCAGAGGTTTCGAAGCTTCTTTCTTGAATCTCATGGCTATGCCATCAGAACATTGTTTTTCCACCTCAGTGTACTCGATCGGCCACAGGCAAACAAACTAGGATCTTTCTCATCCTATGCATATTTTCTAATATCTTTGGATCACAGAAGCATCAAATGAGCACTTAAAATACAAAGACCATATGAAAAAAAAAAGCCAAACAAATTGAATCCATATAGACCTGTAGGGACTTGAAAAGTAGTTGGGACGGAAAACAACTTCATAGCGTGAGCTTTTAGTTCCACTTCGCACTGCTACCCGTATTTCCATTTGATTGCTTCCAGAATCATGTTTCAAAACTGTGAGCATGGTTCCTTCAGCTCCAACACTAAAAGGTGTACTCCATCCATATCCATCCATCCTTATCTGAAAGAAGAATAAAGTCTATTAAGGAAATGGAAGCAAAGTGGAGCGGAGAGAAGTTCTAACTGATGTTATACCTTCAACATTTCAACTTTAGATGAAGATTGCCATGAAATATTCCTTGGAGGATCCATAGAGTGAAACCATTCCACTGAATCCGTGCCACACTGCTGGAGGCACAGACTGCGACCAACGCGGTTGATGTATAAGGTGTGTGGTTGCAAATGAACAACCTAAAAGATTGATGCATACGCAAGTGATTCATAAGGAAATTAGATAATAGTTGAAGTTAAAGAGAGATGAAGATTGAACTCAAATTCAATTTCCCTAGGTAACTGATGAGTCTCAAATACATCATGATACCCATTTAGGAACTTATCCATCTATCTAGATATGTATGATAACATGGACATGCTTGTATATGCATACACCCATAACAACAGGGTAATATTAACTTATGGAGTTACTTGTCGAAGCTCTTCTTTTCCAGTCTTGTAACTGAAGTTCAGACTTCAGAGTGAGGTTAAGAAATGATAACCTACGAGCATATAAAATATAAGAATCACCTCAAGAAAGATGCTACTTATCTTCCTAGGGTATACATGATGGTCCAAAAGGTTTACTGCAAGTCCTTTGGAGTTGGACTACATGATTTAGTTTGTTCAAACAGTCGTCGCATTCTTGGACAACTTGAAGCTGAAGGTGCATGGCAACGGTTAGTGAAGTAGGTTGAATTCGAAGCTATACACTTTAAGCTTGAAGGCTGAGCCTAATTCAGAGTTTGGTATGAATATGAGCTTTGCCTTTTCGAGAATATAATGTTTTGTCCTTGCACAATGTGTGGAGTTTTTCTAACACAAGACCACATCCAATGTAAACCAAAGTTCATTGTTTCATAGCAGAACACAACATCCTAGGATACTGCAATGATAACCATCAAATGAAGTCATCATGACCTCAAAACCACTTGAATCGGGGAATCTCTACATCGGCCATTACTTGTATTCCTATCAAGGTAGATCAATAGAACTGTCCCTCCAGGGTGAGAAGCCAATATATAACAAACTCAGACTGGGGAGAAGCCAACCTTTGTTCTATCTGAGGTCATGTTGAGTTGTGCTGAAAGCTTAAAGTAGGATCCATCTGAATTGAAGGCCTTGACATCAACTCGCCCCTACATTACAATAGCATTATCAGCAGATGCTAGATAGTACCAATGGATGGAAACGTACATGATTTTACCATTTGTTCGCCATGGATTCTATACCTTTTTCTCAAGCTCAAGAAGAGAAATCCCAGGACTGTAATTTTCAGCATTTCGAATAGCAACAGCGATTCCCACCTTCGGTGATAAGTATGAGTCATTGCGAGATGTAAAGAGCGAAACCCCACCACGCCCGACATAATCTTGTGGAGAGAGCATACTTGGAATAGGACCCGAATCCTCTATTACATCCAAAACCTGAACATTTTTCCTCGGGATGGCCTGTCTTGTACTCAGAGAGCTTTCAGGGGTACTTGAGCTCAATTTGGGAGATTTAGCTGCTCTAGAGAACATGAGGCTATCGATATCTGCACCATCCAAAGGCTCAATTTCCACTACTCGGTATGACAGAGACACTGAAGAATCATTGGTAATCCAATATGGAACGAAGAATCTAATGATTTTAGGAGCGGCACTAGTGCCTCCCATGTCACGCTCGATGCTCACGCGCAATCTCCTTCAATAAGTTAAAGCAAACACAATAAGGTCGTATGAACCAACATGGGTATAATAACATCCACACCATAAAGTAGGTTTATATTTGTAGGTTATGAAGTTGACTAGCCAGATGCAGCTGTTCTTGCTAGATGGTCCAAACCCCCACAGCAATAAATGGACACTTTTTTTTCCCTTTAATTATGCATCTATCAAAGTTTTTTCTAGTCAAATCAGTAATAAGAAACCCTTCTCCAACCATAAGGTCAGGGATTTAACATTCCTTGGGCAAATCAGGAAACAACCTCCTGATATTACAACAGGGTAAGACTGCGTATATCTCATCCTACCCAATCTTTAGGAATATCTGCTTGTTGCCTTTATCTTTCCCTTCGAATTTAATCGTATTTGTCTTATATTCTTATTGAGTCACCTTTGCAAGTCTTGCCGTTAAATAAGATATGGCCCCATAATCCCTCTCAAGAACTGGATGAAGGTGAATTTAAAATGCAATTAAGCAAATTTCCATGTCACCTAAGAGCTCAATCATGTGGTAAGGGCAAGCTCAAGAAGAGCATGGGAACCAAACCAAATGACTCAATTTGTTAAAAGACAAAACTGGATACGCACCTTCTACTGTGCCGATGAACCATCCATAATGATGCAGCCAGATCAGTTGAGTAAGGGTCCAAGATGAGAAGTGGGTCCTGCTTGAGGTGAATAGTTAAGTAAACAGGGAGACGAGGACAAACAGATAGTAAATGTTACAAAATAATAATTTAGTTTCTGCACCTTTTCCATGCACCAACCACCCTGTAGAAACAACGATATATACAGGGGTTTCTGAATATCAGCTGCATATATTTGAGCACTTTTGCATGACAGAATAACACCCTGCTGTCGCTCAACAGCTTTTCCATCTCGAGCTTTCTCCCAAATAGTGAAATCAGCCGGACAAGGAAGTCGATTCTCCAACTTTAAGGGAGAGCTAATAGATATTTTCCAATCATAAACAGGATCATTTAGTTCTGTGTGAAGAACTGATGCATCCGTACCAGCAGTAAGCCAAAATTGACTACTCTGAATACTGGGGGAACAGTGCAAAAGGACATCCTTCTTTTCAAGCTGGCTAAGCTTGAAAACGGAGGGAGGCAATTTGTTTCCCTGCTTTATAGTACTTTGTCTTGAGAGTAGACCTTGATCAACAAACTGGTCCTTTCCAGAAGCGTACACAGAGCCCCCAGAAGCTATAGATCCCCATGAATAGGGCGTACTGGGATGATCAACAGAAGGACGAACTTGTAGAAACTGCTCTGAATCCTTTTGCATACTTCTCCAAGGTAAAGCAGCAGAAGCTCCTGGATATAAGGTGACAACATTCTCAATGATGTTTGTCCCTTGGAATGTGACCCCAGTCCTCACATCGATGGTAGATGCTGGACAGACAAGTACATCTATTTTGATATCGGAATCATTCACAACAGTTGCAAGACCCCTGAAAATTGCATGTTTCTTGCCATCTTTCATAACGACTTCCATTGCGAAAAGACTGCCTCCTAGAGTTTTGGGGACTACGGATAAAGGAAGTAGTGATCTGGTTTTCTCCCAGGGCCCACCAGAGGAAAGGGCAATGAACAAGCCGGAATCAGTATCATAATCAATAACACTTTCCTTCTTCATGTCTGCAGCTGCTTTTCTCTCAAAATAGGATGTAGAAAGCACCAGAGATCCATATTTTCTGATGGCTTCCTCACTGTCAACCTGTTCCTGTCATTCAAAATAAAGTTATGTGAGCAGAAAAGCAATACTAGGAACAAAAGCCAGACATTAATCATGAATAAGAAAAACAAACCCTTCGACTCAGTGGATACGAAGCAACATTTTGAAGATCATGTTGCTGATGCAGCATTCTGGCTGAAGATATCTTTCGCAGAGTATTCGCACCATGTCTGACAGGAAAAGAAGCAGCACCAACAACTTCACCTGAATCAGGCAGCAGGTATTCATAGTCAAATATAGGAGAGTGAATGTGTAAAGGATGCATCAAAAGACCGACTCCACAAGCAACACTAAATCATCAGAAAGATGAAAAGCACTTGCAAATAGGTAAAATAATCTAAAGAGAATAAACAGAGAGAGACAGCAGAAGGAATGCAGAGGCACAGCAGTAAGTTTAGCGATTTAGAGAAAAAAGATGAGAAGCATAGCCGACTCTTTAGTTTAGTGATACGTGTGAGGAGACACCACATGGTAAACAGCAAGAAGGAAAGAAAGCTAGCACATCTGGAAGCTGGATTATGCGGGGTATAATTGAGGAGAATAACTATAAGCTCTGCAAAAAAAGAGCGAAAGCAAGATAGCATCTCATCTTCAGCCGTGATACCCGTGGATACAGTCAAGAGGTGGTTCAGGCAGTTCAAGGCAGATGAAACTCAAACACAGAAGAACAACATCGGACAACTGGAGTAGATTACAAGGGGGAAATCACAGTAAGTGAAGCTCAGGAGGAAAGCAAATGTCATCATAGTCTATGAGCTTTGGAAAGAAAACAAATGCTAGGACAACCACCCCTCCACCTTACCCACGACGATCCTGCAGGAGGCAATGGCATGGAGACCTTATGAAAAAGAGAGAATACATAGTTAGTCAATAGAGTAAAGGGAGAGACCGATGTGTGATCAACACATGGTATATTGGATGAATTATGTGGGTAGAGGAAATAGCATAAGGTGAATGGCTGATAAGGACATGTAAATTTAAAAATGAGCAAAAGTAGTGTGTGCCACTTATTTCAGAAATGCAGTTGAATGTTTCCTTAAAAAAAAAAAAAAAAAAGAAAAGAAAAGAAAGCCAGCAGAATTGCATACGTCTTCTAGATACAACCAGATAATATGCTACATTATCAACAAAAAGTTGGTGTTGGAGCATTGCTTAAAAATATACCTTTTCCAGCTTTTGCACCAAGGTTTGTCACCTCGAGCTCAAGCTTCGCCTGCCCCTATGGAAGGAATTTTACAGCAAGCAAGAGTTTCAGTCAATTTGTTTGTCTAAGATAAAAAGTTATAAAAAGAATGTATTGTCAAAGAGCGAAATACCCAAAAATTCAAACATATGACTCAAGCCCCTGAGGCTTCAGTTGTGGATTGTGAACAAACCCTCCGCATATATACTCATGACTTTTTGTCACCAGCATTCAATGCTAGCATGTCTTAAGAACCGAATGTACTAAAACAACAAGGTTACAATAGAAGGCCCTGAAGTACTTTTTTGTTGTATTTTAACGCTGGAATGAAAAAACATTCATACAAATAAGAAGAAGAAGAAGAAGAAACATTCATACATGAAACAAATAAAAATCAATGTCTAATCTATCACATTACATTACATCTATCAGCCATAAGCTTCAGGTTTACGTGTTTGAGTCCCAAAAATGCAAGTCACCTAAGCTGAAAATTATGTAAAACTTTTCAATTTATACCGAACTGAGAAGTTCCAAGAGAAGCTTTCTTGCTTAAACCCAAAACAAAATGTGCCAAACCGGATAAAATTCATATCAACAGGGATCTGGTCAATGATGGTATTACACCATAATGGTAGGTTACAGAAGCTTACCTTCCAGGGCACTTCAAAGATAAAGAGTTCATTCCACTTTGCAGTGCCTGAGTAAGTATCTTCCATTTTGGTTATCCATGGCTTAACACATTTAGTCCTTGCACTCTGTGGAAAGAGCTTCTGCTGATCCACAGGTTGGTTATCAACAACAAGCCGTGCAGCACAAAAGAAATTTTGGCTATTTCCATCTTCAATAATTGATATTTCCTACACCAACATGTCAAGATAAATTTTTCCAGACGTGTAAGTTACAAAGAACAATGGATACTAAGATCAAACAGTTTCTCCTATTCTTTTCTTTTTCAGCAGACTAAAGGTAAATGGGTGATCGATATGCTAGCAAAATACCTTGGCTTCAAATATATTGACTGCTATGTAATAGCGAGCTTCCTTGAAATTCTCTCTTATGATCAACCTGTCTAGGGACCTTGGGGGTGGGATCCATACAGAACAGAAACCATTATGATTTATGAGATCCACCACGTCAGAACTTTCCTCTAATCTCTTCACATAAATGTCACAACCAAGTTTATTCTCTATTGTTATTGTCTGGAAGTCAACTTCATCTAAAGCAGAGAAAGTGGGATCTTCTTCATGGGTGACATCTTTGCCCTGGGAAAAGCAACATAACAAGATATTGCTATCAGCAACAGCAAACCACAATGGAGTGAACAAAGGCTCTAAGAAATATGTATTGAAGCTTCAATGATGAAATAATGACCTCATTCAGCTTTGATGCTTTCTCCTCGAGTTCTCGCTGCCTTCTCCAAGAAACAATAGCCTCAATGAAGCTATCAAGGTTGGCAGCACTGACATTTATATTCAATATGCTGGTAGCGGCAACCCTCACCCTCTTGCCCAGGCCAGGATTAGGATATGCACAAGTTTCATAGGTTTCAAACCTCAAAATAGAGAAGAAACATTAGTTCCAGAACGAACTTGACTCAATGGAGATCCAAAAATAAATGGTGTAAATATCCAAATCAATGCTAGCTCAAATAGATTCAGCATCACTTCAATGTAATATTAAGGAAAAAGGCTTTACGATAATCAAATCTTACTTGAAAATTCCATCGAAAGGCTCTACAAGTGGCTCCCATGCCCCCAACTGTCCATTGAAAGTTGATGCAGCCATAGAAGATACCAAGACAGCATTTATTGCCTCAAGTCTGCCATGCGTAGCAAGCTTGATATTGGTCACAGTCAAGTCAAAAAGTGGAGTCACCTGCAAGGTAAGAGTGTAAATCAAAATCAGGATCCTACATGAGAATGAAAATGTCCTAATGTCATTCAAAAACTTCCCAAGTGCTTACTATTCCACGCAAACTGTCCACGACAGTAAGAGATAAACATCTCAACTTCAGCTCAGCAGTTACATTTTCCCGTGCTTTTGGCTTGATAAAGTCATCAATAGTGTATGCCAGTCGACTCGAGGGTTTTGTCATATCAGAACGTGCCAAGAATGTGCAGGCCTAAAAATTGCAGAAGAATCAAAATATTAATTCAAGTCTCCATCAATGGATAATCGAATACTAGAATAAATAAGATATTTGACGCATAATAAATGCAAATTGGAGATTATCTAATCAAGATTCGTTCACATGCTCTGCTAACCTGATTTTCAACTTTCCATAAACTCCAAGATTGAGATGGTCGAGAACTTGATGATCTAGATATGGGTGCATCAACTATGTTAGCTGGGTTAACAAGATCCATCCTTGGACAACAAAACACATCAAGACTTGGAGGTTCATCAGCCCTTGTAACGATGCATCCGATAGAAACATAACCCGGGGGAGCTATTGGATACCAAAAGAAGGCTTCATCCACACCTTTCACAATTATCTGAGCAACTTTAGTGAACTGGACAGGCTTTGCTGATATTACAGGATTATCAGTCAAAAAGAGTATGCCAAGTGCAGGTGGTTCTAACCTATAGTGATAAACAATCATCAGTCATGACAATATTCATATCAAAACGTTGTTTCAAAATAAGAAGCAAAGGAAAGGAGAAAGTATGCAAACCCTTCAGCTATGCAATCGCCCACTACTGCATAACCAGGACGAGGAATAGGGCGCCATATAGAGATTGGGCGTCGTAGATCCCCACCCTTGTCCCACCAGATCCTCTCAAAGTTTGGAGTTGATATGAAGCAATTATTTGCTTTAGAATATGAACGTATGATGTCCCATCCAGATGAACTTAAAGTTTGATTGCTTGCTTCTTGAATTTTGGAATCTGTATACAGACTTGTAGTGGCTTTAGACCTTTTCATAGAGGGACGATACAAATGGGTGTTCCACACAAGACAATGATTTAGGTCATAACAGATATCTTTAGGAGGGCAGTCGGCATAAGAATGGGCAATAAACGACCCAAGAACATTATCCAGCCGCCAAATGCTAAATCCTGATTTCATGCTCATAGTTGAAGTGACGCTATAGATGCATTCTGAATACATTGTCGATGTAACAAGATCAGCACGTATACAGTAAGCAACATGGGTTGGTGGCGGATGGTTTCCAACATTCACCACACAACCTAATGTCACATATCCTGTCGGTGCAACTGGCAGCCAAAGAGAGCATTCAGCATCGGTATCCCTAGTTTCTTCATCTCCTTCAACTCCTAGGATAGCAGACAGAAAACCAATGTGCCTGTAACTGACTGGCTTCCTAACACGACCATATGTGTTGCTCACAGCCATTATCGCTTGTGAAGGAGGAATTGGCCTGTGTTAAGCAAAATAAACAGGTTATTTTCATGCGACCGAAAGAAGGGCATTCTGATGCATATATTCATAAAGCATCAGGTTATAGATAGATACCAAAACAGTTTCATACAGATAAAAACACTAATAACTGACTGGCACTTAGAGAAAGTTTACAGAAAAGAGGGACATCATGCAAGGGCAAGAACTAGTGCATTTTACTATTCCAGGGGGATTGGAAGACACAAAAACCACAACGAGAACAAGTAGAGGAAAGAAAAGAAAGATGTTTTTTCCATACTAAGCCACAAAGAAAGACAGGGAGAACAGGCGCGTTTCCCACACAGAAAAATAGCTTGTAGATCATAAAATGCATCTGCACATGCAAATGCATATTAAAGCGATTGG
>JAOVYX010002951.1:0-11351 GCA_035668315.1 Drosera spatulata
AACGACAAACAGATGAAAAAAAAAAAAAAAAAAAAGAGAGGAAAAACTGACAGTATGGGCTAAGCAAAGTTCCTATTCAGTGTGTAAGTGCCTTCAACAGCTTATCTCTTCTCCATAACAGGAAAGGATGAGATGGTGATGTCACATATCTAGGCAAACAACCTTTGGATGTCATGCAGCTCATATCGATTTTTATTTTTTTTAAAGTTAGATCCGATAAGATACTGAAAAAGATATCATAATGGATCTCTATATGACAAGGTAAACGAAATAAAAGAGTGTCTTAAGGTTCAACACAAGGTTTTCATAATCGGAAATTCGGAATCGGAATTGACAAAATCCAAAATAGATTTGAATCAGCCGATTCGGACCGATTTGATTCAAACCTATTTTTATCCATTTTAGAAGAAAAGACAATAAATAAGATAAACATCAATATAAAAAGATAAAAACTAAGCAAAATAAGTAAATAATATAAACTACAATTATAAAAATCTTATTTTGATAATTTCACATCTTTACGCACTTCAAACTTCAAAATACAAACGCACAAAAAATATTCAGCATCATTAATTAGATAGATTTATTAATGATTTCTACATAAAAAAATGAAGAGTGATGATGATCCTCAAATACCCTTTATAATATCTAGAATTCCCGCTAGAACCCTCATCATTAATTAGATACACTTATCAACAATTTTCTCTTCCAGATGTGCATATTCGTCCAAATCGGTTTGAATTACCCGATCCATCCCTAAATTGTCCGATTCGAGCCGATTCGGTACATATTCCATAAAATCGATGTGAATCAGAGTCGGTGGTTGCAAGAACCCATCCGATTCACAAATTAATTGGCCGAATCGATTGATTATGTAAACCATGGTTCAACTCAATGGATTACCCTCATAATGGTGGCTTCTAGAAAAGCATCACAACCACATTTTGGTTTTTTTCTTTTATTCAGATATTTCATAAACTTCACATGAAATCAAAATGACTAAAATACCCTGACATACCATTATTGCATTTGTAAATCTAGATAGTAGATTACAAGCCTCGGAAATACAAGTGTATAAGACATAGAGTTAACCTAAAGAAGCTGTTAAAAATTCATCTCAACTTTATAATTGTAGCAACTGAGTGTACCCCATCAACCCCTTATATTTAAGTTTAAACAAATCTTCCTCTCTTCAGCATAGGAGGAGGATGTCCAGATAACTAGGTCATTGGTCAAGCAACCAAATCATTTCTCATGATTGAACGACAATCAGCAAATGTTCTGAAGAGCGCTAGGTGGCCCAGGTTGGTCAAGCCACATTACTACTGCCCAAATCGCAGGCACACCGGTTGTCTATATGGTTGTCTAAAGGATATATAAAGTATTTCAGATGCCAATATTTACTATCTATTATTATAAATTAGGACAAAGATAAAGCAAAAGACGACCAGTAGAAGCATTCGAAAATGCATATTCACAGACTCGCTGCTTTAATAGAATACAAAAAAAAGGGGTCATATACCTAGGCAACTAGGCACCTACAAGGGCGTTTTGTGACCTTCTACTTCTAGCAACTAGTAATTGCCTGGGCCGACAATCCATACCTTTTTTTTTAACACTGCAACCAACAATAATTTAAGTTAGCAAGAAAACTCTCTATCATGAGGACACTAATGAGTAATGATAGATAATTGACATAGTTCATTTCCTATATTGATGCCTCTGACATGGTTCATTTCCTATATTGATGCCTCTTCCATGTTTCAACAACACTACAATAACAACAAACCCAAATATTCCTGTCCAAACAGGGTGCTATGCCTGATTTTTTTAAGTCCACGGTAGCTCATAAGTGTTATGCCTCCTTACCAAAATTATGACCTACTGAGGCTGAACCGCCAACACGAATAATAAGAAAATATGAACTAAAGGACTTTCCAAATGGCATCCAAGATGAAAACTGATAAGTTGTGATTTCCGCGAACAATTTGCTTTGATCTTAAATTCCACCTAGACTTTTTCTTAGGTTAGTTCATCACCATATTAGGCACATGTTAAGTTCTGATAACTGCAGACGTTCAATACTTCAATATGCTTTAATCTCAAGCTCAACCTCGCTATTCCTCAGGCAAGTTCATCAACATATGAGGCATGTGATAAGTTCTGATTTCCACAGACTTCTAAAATATGAATGCTTTGACTTATCGTTGAGTCTATGCCAACTAGGATGTTCCATAAATTTTTAATCCAAGTTTAGTCTAACAGTGCAAAACAACCTGACAACCACATCCCTCGGACACTAAAACAACCCAATCACCATTCTGAGCACTGACGTAACATCAATCAAGTGAAGTTCATGATGAACAACAGCAAGAGATAAATTGAATTAAATATTTACTAGATACACAATCAAACTAGTAACCAAGATAAAAAATTCGACAATAAGTTCAATAACCATACTGGACAAAGGAAAACATGGACGCCCATTCAATGAATTACGCCGATTCACTTCACAAAGAGAACCGACAGGCGACAATTTCAATATCAAAATCAAAAACTCAACAACAATAATCCAAGTATCGAACCACAAAAAAAATCTAACAAATTCACCAACAGCAATCCACACAGAATTTACTCAGCAGCGTCAACGCCAGAATCGTTCATCAAACAGCGACGGCTCACCTCATCCAGCTACAAACACTAAACACAGAAGCAGCAAAAGCAGCAAATAGAAGCCGAATACCAAAAATCAGAAACAGAATCGCATCGAACAAAGGCAGACAGATCGAATCAATAAAAGAGAGATGATATCATCGGCAACAAAGTCGAAGTAGATTCAGATTTATCGATAGCTTACATATCTCAGTTTGATTCGGAATTCGAATGTCTGCTGCGTAAACGGAAACAGAACAGAACCGGTTTCGGTTCTCAACAATCTCCTCAACAATGCCTGGGTCTTGTTCGTGTCTTCGGATGTCATCGAGAGGAATCTGTGAAATAGGATGCAGGTGCGGAACGCACAGCCACCACTCACCAGGCAACTTGACAAATTGCAATATTGGGTTGTCCGATTTTTATCATCAAGACTTCTCGGTTCAATATTACTCCCAACATCCCGTAATATGCTTGGCAAATTTTTTCATATGATCGGGTCAGCTCGCGTTCATCTCGATTAATCCCCCGGACACCACAGCATAGGATAAAGCTTTGACCGAAATCAACGTGCGTGGTCAACATGAATTTTGAGGATATTGAGATTCGAATCCAAGACCTTCAAGAAGAAGATTGAGTCTAACACCACTAAACCAACCAAACATGGATTATGGGTGCATTGTTAGTATTGTAAAATGCCTATAACGACGTAATGGTTGAATTACTCATTATATATTTTGATATTAAGAAAAATAGCATCAAAGTCTTTCAATTATTACACATAATTCCTCTGATTTTTAAAAATATATAGATGATCCTCTTATCAATTCCTATAAATGATATTTCGTTCCAAAATAATTTGATCTTTTAAAGTTAGAAAAAAATATGTTGTTTATCCTCTTATGAACTTCATTTAATGTGGTTTTCTATCAAAATAATGCAATTTATTTTGATGAAAGAGGGATTAAGTGCTTATTTATATTTGATGAGGATCATTTGTCATCGTTCAATAGTTCAATGGTTCACAAAGTCAAGAGGTTAGGGTTCGTACAAACTCAATTTCGATTTTATTATTTGATTCATGTGTTTTAGGTGTTATTCATCACAATTCGACGATGTTTGGGTAAAAAAAAAAAAAACAGTTTGTGTGTTTTGGTGTAATAAATCGCAATTCCATAATGTTTAGGTCAAAGCCAAATCGATTTTGAAAATCATCATCTTGGGACACATGCATGCAAGCCACCATGAGTCTGTTGAGAAAAGAGAACGAAAGAACTGTCAATATCCAGATATTACTATGTTTGTACATAACTTACTACGTCTAATGAAAAAAAAATCTTATGTAGAAAACTAGTATGCCTGTGCAAAACAGTAATACACCTATGTAAAATACTAATATGCCGCGTAAAAACAAATCCTATGCAAAAACTAGTACGCTTGTGCAATAAAAAAATTAAAAAAAATAGTATGATTAGGAAAAACACATCATATACATCATCTATTATATCTCTGCAAAAAAAAAAAAAAAAAAAAGAAAAGAAAAATAGTGCGCCTAGTGAAAAACAAATGTTGTGCTAAAAAAGATAGTACACCTGTGAAGGGGGAAAAAAAACAAAGTATGCCGGTGCAAAACAATTAATACGTCTTAGTTGAAAAGTAGTTCGCCTATGCAGAAAACTAATATGCCACAATGAAAAAAAAAACAATAATAAAACTAGTACGTCTATGACAAATCTAGTACAACAAAAGAATAAAGATCAGAGAAAAAGACTAAATTGAAAAACTAGAACGTCTAAGAAAAATCCAATATGTCATACAAACAGTGATTTTCTCTGTGTCGTTTTTTCTTTTTTCTTTCAACGAAGATAGCGCTACAATATTGCTTTACATTGGCAGCGTTATTCTCGATATTTAAGGACGGATAGTTTACAAAACTGCAAAAATTAAAGCTGAAACTGATGCCATTTTTACTCCTAATAAAGAGCATAATAGTGGGAAATCTGGTGGAAACAAGATACAAGCACAGCGATATGTTCCTATGACGGATTCGTATCAAGTATCTTAAAGGAGTCAAAGCATTTCATCTCAAGAAAAGGCGGTATCACGATTTCTGCATTTACAAAGCTTATCTTCAGTATCAGAGATGGAGAGGAAGATATAGACACGTCGTCAGACCGGATGACAAGTTGGAGTTCATCGTGAGGAGATTCTTGTCGAAACTGAACTAAATAACAAATAGGAGAAGGAGTTATCGAGAAAAAAGGATTTTGGAAGCTTTCGAGAATGCTTTGATAGGACAGGAGGAACAAGATGCCGTGGATCTTGCAAAGCTGATGACGCTATGACTTCTACTAATGCTCTCTCTGTCCCTACAAAGAGGGCGTCATTGAGCTGAACTCATGTCTGCTGTGTAGAGGATAGATATCAGATTTGCAGCTGTGACTGGACCGAACACATTTTTCGCCATCTGATTAATTCATCGGATGCACATGCGAAGGAACCTGAGGACATTTTTGGATGTGTGATGGCGATACCGATAAGCAATCAATCTTTCATTTTAATTACTATATCGAATTGGCAATATGATTGAATGTTTCTAAACTTTATTTTGTTATTGGCATGTAGTTCTAGTTGTGTGAGCGCACGAAGGTGACCCATCAGCGAGAGGTAGAAGCGTTGTCGAGGTATACAAAATGGGACCTGAAGGAGCTCCCAGCCAATCTCATGGCATTAATAAAAAGTATCAAGGACAAAAAGGTTAACTTCACCAAGTATCCATTTTTAAGAACTTGTATCTCTTATTTTTTTTTAAAAAAAAATAGTACACCAGTTACAAACATGAAGGGTATTCCTTTTAAAGAAGTAGTACGCCTGTGATTTAACTAGTACGCCTGTGATTTAACTAATACGCCTCATAAAAATATGAAAAGTATGAATTCTAATGAACTAGTATGCATGTAACATCAGTAGTATGTTTGTCGATTTTCACACCAAAACAACAACTAGTACAATGAGGATCACGTCATAGATGTAAACGTGCCGAAGAGTTAAGTTAGAAAGAATTTGGGAATGACTCGTTCTAATCACGAAACAACTCCAAATGTTTACGAACACTTCTAATGATGATAAATATATAAAATCATCATCATGGACCATCAAAATAAGTATGAAAGTTTTTTCTCAAAGCTTGACACCACCACATAACATTATTGTGACGGTTTTTCAAGAAGTACGAACAAATATGCTTAACTCTACAACATGAACAAACATTTACAAGGGAATATATTAATATGTGAATCCTATCATTTCATAGGGCTTGGATACGTTGCTCATTGTCACTTAAGGATGACGCTGAGCGTGTGCATGTGAAGAAATATGATAAAAGGTAACTTTTAGATTTATTGTATGTGACGATGCGTATTACTATACCGTGAATATAATAATATGCATTAGAATCTTTGGACGTAGTCACTAAATATGACTGACGTAAAATACTAGCTGCAATTGCTGTGTACTGTGTGCTAAATCCTGAGTGCTGTGGAGTGTTGTTGTGTGGAGTGTGTTATGCGTTGTTTGCTGGTATAATTAGGATAAATGTATAAAAGGAGTGTAAATCCATAATTGATGAGATAACTTCGTGGTATAAAATACAAAAACTATTGTGTTTGTCCTTTGTGTTATATAGTGACTTGATGGTGATATTTTTTCATCGACCTTATGAGGTTGTTTTGGTATGAGGGAATCTCATTGCGGGAGACCCTGGGCTCCTGTTTGGCCGATCCCCTTTCGCGAATGTCCCTTTTGCTAAAACTAAAGAGAGGTTACTTATGAAGTTGAATAAGCCTCGCCAAGGGTATAATTATAACATTGAGGGTATCTATTGTCTATCGTTTTTATGTGATTGATATGATGGTAAGTGTAACAGAGTCTTGAGTGAACTGCTGAGTGCAATAGTGCGTCAGACTTGGACTAAGGACCTGTCGTGTCATTGTGTCATTGTCTCACTTTGTTTGATATGGAGGTCTTGACTGTCATACCAAAAAGGGTATGATGGTGTTAAATGGTGTTAATAAATGTCTGAAGTATCGATTGATGTGTGGTTTCAAGCATTGTTATGTGGTGTTAAATATGTTTATGTGACTAGGATGAATCACTGGTATGCTTGTGATGGTAATTGTGAATTTAGTTTGGCATGATAGTTCCAGAGTGCTTGAAGAAAGGATCTAAGTGATCATTTCCTTTTTTCTTTTCCTATCTTTTTTTTTTTGTTCTCTTAAGTGGTGTGTTGATTCTAGGATACTGAAATATATGATCTAAGTGATCAAATCTTTCTTCTTTTCTTCCTCTCCTGCATCCCATGGGAAGGGGGCCGACACGTTATTGAGCTCCTATAACACACGACAACTATTTTTCTGTGTCTTTTGTCTTTTCTTTGTTACAGGAGCAAGACTTGGAGGAGAAGTGTAACCTAAGATTTGATACTAGATATAACTTATGTGTGAAAGGTATTCTGATCTTAGAAAGAGATGTAACTTATGTGGCAAAGGTGATTTTCTGAGTTATGAATGAGTGCATTAAAAGTTTCTAAACTAATGATATTATAAGTGAACTTAGCTTAATTCTTATGACTAAGTCAGGAAGTATAGTTTTTGTCTAGCTGAGCGTTGGACTCAACGACAATAATATCACGTGGATTCCTATGAAATTGTCAGAAAAGTTGGGGCGTTACAGATGCATGGCCAGGGAGAAAGCTGTGCACATGGTTGAGGTCCATGCACACGAGATGGAGAAAGTGGAACATGAAAAGAAGACAATAGAAGAGAAGGTTGTGGAGTTAGAGCTCAGCTTGAAAAGACTAAACGAAGAGCTCTAAAAAAAATCAATTCCTCGTCTAATCTAGATCAGAATGCTCAAACCTTGATCGACTCACTAAAAGCACGATTGGAGGAAATTGAAGCGAAAAACCAGGCGATCCAAGTGAGGTCGGACGAACAAATCAAAAGCTTGGATGCGTTGAAGGAGGAAAAAAGGAACAATACAAAGAGCGTGATCTTTTTGAAATTGAAAATCAACAACCTCAAGAAAGAGAACAGAGCATTTGAGATCAGACATATGACACTACAAGAAGTGATTAAAATATCGAAGGCAAGGGAGGATTTCCTCAATAGCCGGCAAGCCAAAAAAGATTTTTAAAAAAATGAAAATTTGGACAAAATGATAGAATCATATGAAAAGAAACATAAAAACCTGAAAGAAAAACAAAAGGTTGAAAGAAGAGCTCCTGAAGAAGAAGAAGGAGGAGATTCAAGAGCTGATTGAGAAGGCAATGGAACAGCTAGCCAAAGCGGTACAGCAACCAGCCTTCTCAGATAAGAGCAAGAATAAGGACAAAATGAAGAACTAAATATGCAAACGACAAAGCCAGAACCGTCATCCTTATTGAAAAGGGTCATAGCAAGGGAAACAAGATTGATGAAGCACGGATCGTCACACCTCTAGGCCAATGACTTCAAGAAGAAAAGGAAGGTGGAGGAGGAAAAAAGAAGAAAAAGATGGAGCAGGAATAAAAAAAATGACAGACGACCAATATGTCCCTGATGAAGACGAGATAACGATGTGTGCATAAACATACATCATTTCTTTACTCTCAATTTTTGTTTTATCCCTCTTATATTGTCTATTTTATGTTTTTAGCTTCTTTTTGTCTTGAAATATTGGTGTTGCTGCGTTTTTATGTTTTTGGCAGATTGGTGCGGAATTTGGAACAAAATGAAGAAAGATGAAGAAGACAGACAAGTCATGAGCTCAGAGGCCAGAATTCACAAGTTTATCATGTTTTTACGTGTTTCGAGAGTTTATATGGCGAAGTTTCATGTCAATATGTTAGCTTAGCATGTTTAGAAGTTTTGTATAAGTTTTTAAAATTTTTGGACGTCGTTTAGTATTTTTTGTATTAGTTTTAGGTGATCAGCACACCTGTCTTGGCCACTACAGGTGTGTTGCGGGCAAGCACTATGTCGCAGCCACTACAGATCCGTAGCAGACGCGACGCTCAATTTCAGTGAATTTCCTTTTTTTTTTTAACCTGTCGTGGGCGTGACACCCTATGTCGCGGCCGTGACGATGTCCCAGATGCAGAACATTAATTTTCAGCCGTCGGATCAATCTGGTTTTGACCTATGCCTATAAATACATGTTGATAGGGTTCTTCTTAAGGGAATTGAGCACAGAAATGGTAGAGGCAATCAGAGGAGGTGGAGACGCGAAGAGGGGAAGCTTTGGAGGGTTTTCATCAAGCTTTTCAAGGATAATTGATCCGCGATTCGTTTGTTTAGCATTGGACAACTGTTTGGAATGTGATTTGTGTTATTTATTTCCTGCAGAATGTTTGTTTTTGAAGTTATGATTCATTCCATGCTTTGTTTGATGCATATGCGTGAGTAGATCATAAGTAGGGATATGTTGATGAACTTTGATGACCTTAGATCATGAGATGATGCGTATATGATTGAAAGCAGAGATGTTAATGATAAATATGTTGCATGAAACTTGTTAGAACTATTACATAACATATGTTTATTAGATTGATCACCTAATATACATAGTTTAGAGCTATGAATCGCGCTAAGTGGTTTTAATTAGTAACGGATTGATATAATACGATTTAAGCTAATTGTCATATATAATCAATGGTTTCATATGCACATGACATGATTAGTTTAAGCTAATTGCTATGATTGT
This sequence comes from Drosera spatulata, assembly GCA_035668315.1. Classification (NCBI taxonomy): domain Eukaryota; kingdom Viridiplantae; phylum Streptophyta; class Magnoliopsida; order Caryophyllales; family Droseraceae; genus Drosera; species Drosera spatulata. Next base: position 9,394 of record JAOVYX010002951.1, read on the forward strand.
TATGAATGGTAGTTCCATGTTATGATTCAACTCTTTTGATGAAACTGTGTTGGAACTAATTGAAATGATTTTAATCTATTGAGTTAGTTTGACTATCTGTGCTAATTGGAGGTTAGAAGCCAAGGAAAGTAGTGAGTTAAGCCAAAACTCATTACAACCATTCCATATTAATCATTACATCGAAAATTTAGAAACATCTATGATTGATCTAGGTAACTCAAAAGGAATTCAACCAACATCCTTACATTTCTTCCAATTTTAGAAAACTCCTATATATCTCAACTTTTTCTTTGTTTCTGTTCGATCTACTTAGTTTAGTTTTAAGTCGTTTCTTACAACAAACACCCCCCAAACCTTAATTTTCATATTTATAATAGTTCTTTATAGTGACTAAGGAAAGGTAAATAATATTGCGATCGTCCCTGTGGCTTTTACCCTTACTTCCACTACTGCATTAATTTTATATTCTTAGAGTGAAAGTAAGTACATATAAATTCTAATTTGACGTGCCTACGACAGCACGCATCACATAGTGATCATACAGGGAGATAAGCAAAAGAAAATACCCAAAAGGAAGCCGAAGAAGACGCTTGTGATCAAATACGTCGACGAGACGCTAAAGGAAAAGTTGCAGCTAATAACAAGAAATATGATATAGGATAATTTCCTTATTTTCTTTTGTTTTAATTTTTTTTGTTCTTTTTTTCATGCTAAATTAGTCAATTTCAAAACTAGTATACCAAGTGATAAACTAATACGTCTGTTATGAAAATGAACAACTAATATGTCTATTTCAAAACAAGTATGCCTGGTTAGTAAATGAATCAATTTAACAACTAGTGTGCCTTATTGTCATACTAGTACGTCTATTATTAAAGAATAGTTTCTAATGTTATTATTTTTTTCACTTTTTCTCATTGCAGGTTGATAATACGAGGTGATGAAAGAAACTTTTCGACTTATGTTTCATGACATCAGCAATCTCTTGAATATGCATACGGCAACAAGCGATTTCATGAACGCCTACACATAAGTGCTCAGTCAAAATAATGGCAGGGAGCGAACACTTTGCCATGTACTGATGCATGCTATCGTAGGCACGTCAAATTACAATTTATATGCACTCACTTTCACTCTATGAATATAAAATTAATACAGTAGTGAAAGTAAGGGTCGAACCCACAGGAACGGTTGCAATTTTATTTAACTTTCCTTAGTCACTATAAAGAACTATTATAAATATGAAAATTACGGTTTGGGGGTTATTTGTTGTAAGAAACTACTTCAAACTAAACTAACTAATTCGAATAGAAGCTAAGATAGAGCTGAGATATAGAGAAGTTTTCTTAAGTTTGGAGAAATGTAGGGACGATGGTTGAATTCTTTTCGAGTCACCTAGATCAATCATGGATATTTTTGAATTTTAGATGTAATGATTAATATGCAATGGCTGTAATGAATTCTGACTTAACTCACTACGTTCCTTAGCTTTTAACCTCCAATTTGTTTGGATAGTTAAACTAACTCGGTAGATCAAAAGCATTTCAATTAGCTCAAACATGATTTAATCAAAAGAGTTGAATAATAATATGGAACTACCGTTCATAACAATCATAGCAATTAGCTAAAACTAATCATGTTACATGCATATGAAACCATTGATTGTATATGACAATTCGCTTAAATCATATTATATCAATTTGCTACTGAACAAATCATTATCGCGATTCATAGCTCTAACCTATGTATATTAGATGATCAATCTAATAAACATATGTTATGTGATAATTCTAACAGGTTTCATACAACATATTCATTATTAACATCTCTAGTTTTAATCATAAATGCTTCATCTCATGATCTAAGCTCATCAAAATTCATTGGTGCGTGCCGTCGCAAGCACGTCAAATTTATATTTATAAGATCCCACTTCACTCTATAAATAAGGAGTTAAATGT